>PVJS01015879.1:0-38267 GCA_004027185.1 Glis glis
GGTTCTCCGTTGTCATTGGAGTCCCTTTTGTGTCCCCACTACTCCCTAAGTTGTGCATATTAATGAAAACATATGTCCCTTCTTTTTTTGTGATTGGCTAATCTCACTTAACATAATGTTCTCCAGATCTTTCCATTTTCTTGCGAATGCTGTTATTTTGTTCTTTATTGCTGAGTAGAATTCCATTGTGTGTATTTCCCATAATTTTGCAATCCATTCATCTCTTGATGGACATCTAGGTTGGTTCCATAATTTGGCCCCTGTGAATTGTGCTGCTATGAACATGGGTATGCATATATTACTGTTGTTTTCTAGTTTCAATCCCTTTGGTATGATACCCAATAGTGGCATAGCCAGATCATATGGTGGATCCATTCCCAGTTTTTTGAGGAATCTCCACACTGATCTCCACAGTGGTTGAACTAGTTTGCAATCCCACCAACAGTGTAGAAGAGACCCAGTTTCCCCACATCCTCACCAACATTTGTTGTTCTTTGACTTCTTAATGCTTGCCATTCTAATTGGGGTCAGATGAAATCTTAGAGTAGTTTTGATTTGCATCTCCCTGATTGTTAATGATGTTTAACATTTTTTCATGTATGGCATCTGATTTTTAAGAGGTACCTGGGTGATCCCCATGACTGGTCTGTAGTAAATACTGTGCTAAGGGAAAGTCATTGTGTTTGGACAGTAGGCCCAGAACATGACAGCACAGCAGCGGGCTCGGGTCTAATGGTCGCCTTCTACCCTTTTAACAGGAAAGGTGAGGTTGGGGGCTGGGGGTGGTGTCTTACTGCTGCCTCTTGCGGAAGGAGGGAAGGTGGCAGGCCAGTGCTATGTGACAAGTCCTTGTACTTTTGACCTTTGTGGTAAATGTCCTTTCCCTCCTGACTGTGTCCTTGTGGCTTTCCCTCTGGAGGATGGAGAACGCTTCTTTGTTTTCAGAGAAAACAAAGGTGGGGAACGTTCTGGGACACCTGGGTTCTGGCTGGGCAGGATTCAGAGCCTGGCAGGACAGGGTGCAAAGAATGGCATGATCAGTTCCCAGGGAAGCTCTGGTGCTGGTGTGTGGCGAGCAGACTGGCTCTTCCTCCCCAGGCTTCACGGTTTCCATGGCAGCAGCAGGGCTTTCACAGACTCAAAGCTTCCATCCACGCAGTCATGTACCAGAAGCAGGGTGGAAGAAGGCAGGCTGCAGACAAGGGTCTTGTAGACGCAGTTGTCAGAAAAGGCAGTAGAAATGATGTGGGTGCTCTCCTGGGAGTGGTCACTAGGGAGAGGGGTCCCCAGTGTTAGGAAGGTAAGGGATTCTGCCCATGTACTCCCCTTAGTATAGTATTTTTTGAGGGGAGATACTGGGGAATGAACTGAGGGGTACTCTATTGCAAAGCTCTATCTCCAACCCTTTTTTTTTTTTTGCGGTACCAGGGATTGAACCCAGGGGCGTTCTACCTCCGCGCTACACCCTTGGCCCTAATTTTTTTATACTTTATTTTGTAACCGGGTCTCACGAAGTTGCAGAGGGCCTCACTAGGTAGAGAGAGAGAGAGAGAGAGAGAGAGACAGACAGACAGACAGGGAGAGAGGGAGAGGGAGAGGGGGAGGGAGAGGGAGGGAGAGCGCGTGCCCCCGCTGAGACTGGCTGCCCAGGAACCAATCCTCTGGTCTCCGCCTCCCAAAGTACTGGGATTACAAGCATGTGCCACCACGCCTGGCTCCAACCCTTTTTTTCATTTTATTTTGAGACAGGGTCTCCTTAAATTGCCCAGGCCAGTCTCAAACTTGTGATTCTCCTGCACCAGCCTCCTGAGTAGCTTGGGACTACAGGTGAGGGCCACTGCACAGCGCTTACTATGGTCTTATGCATTCATTTGTCCTTTTTTTTTTTTTTTGTACTGGGGATTGAACCCAGGGGCATTCTACCTCCGAGCTACACCCCCAGCCCTATTTTTTGTTCTTTATTTTGAAACAGGGTCTCACTAAGTTGCAGAGGGCCTCACTAAGTAGCTGAGGCTGGCCATGAACCTGCAATCCTCCTGTCTCAGCCTCCCAAATACTGGGATTACAAGCGTGTGCCACCATACCCGGCTTCATTTGTCTTTGATTTGGGGATTTCCTGTTACATTAGCAGAGGACCAGCCCCTCCCCCTCTTGGTTGTGCAAATCAAAAAGGCCAGCTGGGCGTGGCAGTGCACACCTGAGACAAAAGGATTGTAGGTTTGAAACCAGCCTCCGCAATTTAGTGAGACTGTCAACAACCTAGTGAGACCCTGTTTCAAAACAAAACATTAAAAGGACTGGGGTTATAGCTTGGAGATAGAATGCCCCTGGGTTCAATCCCCAGTACCACAAAAATAAAATAAAATAAAGAAGCCGGGCGTGGTGGCGCACACTTGTAATCCCAGTACTTGGGAGGCTGAGACCGGAGGATCTGGGTTCGGGGACAGCCTCAGCTACTTAGTGAGGCCTCCGCAACTTAGAGAGACCCTGTTTCTTTCAAAATAAAGAACAAAAAATAGGGCTGGGGGTGTAGCTTGGAGGTAGAACGCCCCTGGGTTCAATCCCCAGTACCACCAAAAAAAAACCAAAAAACATTTCAGGCCGGGTGTGGTGGCACATGCCTGTTCCCAGTACTTGGGAAGGTGAGACAGGAAGATGGCAGGTTCAAGGACAGTCTCAGCAATTTAGTAAGACTCTCAGCAGCCTAGCGAGACCCTGTTTCAAAACAAGAAGTAAAAAGGGCTGGGGGGGTGTGTAGCTCTGATGTAGAATGCGCCTGGGCTCAATCCCTAGTACTACAATAAAACAAAAACATTTCAGAGTTGACTGGAGGAGGCTGTTAGCAGGAAAAATCTTTTTTAAACAGATAGTGGTCTTCTTTCTAGTCTTTTTTCTTGGTTTGCTGATCTAAATGGGGATTTTGAAGAATTTCGTGTCTTCTTTGCTATACAGGAAAGATTTGGTAAAAGCACCTGCTTCCCCGTAGACTGTGGGGCTTCTCTTGGCTTCTCTCCCTAGCTTGGGGAAGCCAGGCCAACAGCTGCCCTTGGAGATCCTATGGAAATCTTGTGTCTTCCTTATTTCCAGGACATGTCCAACGATGATGACGCAGCTGCTGCAGCGGCTGAGGCGGCAGGTGGTGCCCACCTGTTGGGCTTCTCTGATGAGATCCTGCTGCACATCCTGAGCCACGTCCCCAGCACAGACCTGATTCTGAACGTGCGGCGCACCTGCCGGAAGCTCGCAGCCTTGTGTCTTGACAAGAGCCTGGTCCACACCGTGTTGCTGCAGAAGGACTACCAGGTTAGGCGGGTGTGGGGCAGAAGGTCAGAAACATCCAAGATGCCAGTCTTTGGGGGCTGTAGTGCTCCGAGTGGATGGACCCCTGTGCTGCAGACACTCCACATCTCCATTGGAGCAATCTCCAGAATGCATTGAGTGACAGGAAGCCAGGACTGAAAAGTACTGATGGGCCGGGCGTGGTGGCGCACGCTTGTAATCCCAGTACTTGGGAGGCTGAGACTGGAGGATTCAGGTTCGCAGCCAGCCTCAGCTACTTAGTGAGGCCCTCCGCAACTTAGTGAGTCCTGGTTTCAAAATATAGAATGCCCCTGGGTTCAATCCCAGTACCGCAAAAAAAAAAAAAAAAAAAAAAGAAAAGTACGGGTGATATGGCACCGAGAGAGGAGGGAAGCTGGCCCTCAGGTGCAGGGGTAGGTGGGAGACCTGCTTCCCCATAGGGACCCATGAGTGGAATTGCGTGGTCTCAGGATGGCGTTGGAAGTCCCCCGTGAAGTTGAACGTGCTGCTCTCCAGTGGTGCAGGGGTGGCACTGTGACATCTCAGAGGTGTCTGGGAATTACAGTTGCTGTGTTGAAATCTCTGTGAAATCCCTGCAGAAGCCCCATGCTCCCCCGCTGGGCATGGTTCACCCAAGCCAGTCCCAGCCTGGTGTTAGGAGTAGTTAATGATGGGAATGTGCAAATGATGTAAATGAAGGCGGCCGGAGCGAGCGCGCTGTTTTGCAGTGTGTTGGACGAGCATCTGTGCCTAGGTGGCCTCGGTGCGCTGGAGGCTGCTGTGGGTGGGCAGCCGGCCTTCTCCACAGCTGGCACTCCTGCTCCTTCTCTTTTTTTTTCCAGTGCTGGGGATGGAATCCAGAGTCTTGTGAATGCTAAACAAGTACTGTACACCCTCAGCCCTTGCTTTTTTTTCTAAACAGTTTTATTGAAATATACTTTCTCCGTACAATTCACTCATTTATCTAATGTATACAGTTCAGTTGGTTTTTGGTATATTGCATTATTAATTTTGTTGAGTTTGGACAAAGTATCTGTAACAGTGTGGTGCAGTGGCACACACCTTAAGTCCCAGTACATGGGAGGCTGAGATGGGAGGATCATTTGAGACCAGGAGTTTGAGACCAGCCTGGGCAACATCGCAAGACCCCCATCTCAAGAAAAATAAAACATGTTAAATTTGTCATTTTAAAGCTCGGCATGGTGGCACATGACTATAATCCCAGGACTTGGGAGGCTGAGGCAGGAGGATTGTAGGTTTGAGGCCAATCTCAGGAACTTGGCGAGACCCTCAGCGGTAGCAAGACCCTGTTTCAAAATAAAAAATAAAAAGGGCTGGGGATATAGTACAGAGGTAGAATGTCCCTGGGTTCAAATCCTCAGTACCAAAGAAAAAGTTTTTGTCGTTTTGATCACTTTTTATTTGTGGTACTGGCAATTGAACCCATGGGCATTCTACCACTGAGCTATACCCCCAGCCCTAATTTATTCTTTTATTTATTTATTTATTTATTTATTTATTTTTGCGGTACCGGGGATTGAACCCAGGGGCATTCTACCTCCGAGCTACACCCCCGTCCCTATTTTTATGCTTTATTTTGAAACCGGGTCTCACGAAGTTGCGGAGGGCCTCACTAAGTAGCTGAGGCTGGCCGCGAACCCGTATCCTCCGGTCTCCGCCTCCCAAGTACTGGGATTACAAGCATGCACTACCACGCCCGGCCTGTTCTTTTATTTTGAAACAGGGCCTCACTAATTTGCTGAGCTATATGCCCAGCTCTTTTTTTTTTTTTTTGTGGTACTGCAGGTTGAACTCAGGGGCATTCTACCTCTGAGCTACACCCCCACCCCATTTTATTTTATTTATTTTATGTTACTGGGGATTTTTTTTTTTTTGTGGTACCGGGGATTGAACCAAGGGGCGTTCTACCTCTGCGCTACACCCCCGGCCCTATTTTTATACTTTATTTTGAAACTGGGTCTCACAAAGTTGCGGAGGGCCTCACTAAGTAGAGAGAGAGAGAGACGGAGAGAGAGAGAGAGAGAGAGAGAGCACGTGCACTCTGAGGCTGGCGGCGAACCCGGATCCTCCGGTCTCTGCCTTCCAAAGTACTGGGATTACAAGCGTGCGCCACCATGCCCGGCAACTGGGGATTATTTTATTTAATGTTACAGGGACATTGCCACCACGCCCGGCTTTATTTATTTTAATTTTTTTTGCAGTACCGGGGATTGAACCCAGGGGCATTCTACCTCCCAGCTACACCCCTGGCCCTATTTTTTATTCTTTATTTTGAAACCAGGTCTCACGAAGTTGCGGAGGGCCTCACTAAGCAGCTGAGTCTGGCCGCAAACCCGGATCATCCGGTCTCCGCCTCCCAAGTACTAGGATTACAAGCGTGCGCCACCATGCCTGGCTCCGGCTTTATTTTTTATTTTGAAACAGGGTCTTGCTAAATTGCTGAGGCTAGTCTTGAACTTGCAGTCCTCCTGTCTCAGCCTCCCAAGTATTGGGATTACAGGTGTGCGCCACCACACCCAGCTAGCAAAGTATTCCCTACAGTGTCTGTACCAGGTTCCCTTTCCACGAAACTAGGGTCTCTTGACTGCTGGCTTAGGGCAAGTAAGTGGAGGGACGGCTCAGGCAGCTTCCCCTTTGGCTGGAGCAGAGGGCTTCTGCCCGCCCAGTGGCTTCAGTGTGTACAGAGGGGCCCAGGAGGCACCTGGGTGCCTTCAGCCGCTTTCCTTCCTCTCCCACCTGCCCCTGTGCTGCAGGCCAGCGAGGACAAGGTGAAGCAGCTGGTGAAGGAGATTGGCCGGGAGATTCAGCACCTGAACATGGCCGGCTGCTACTGGCTGTCGGGCTCCACCATCGAGCATGTGGCCCGCTGCCGTGGCCTGGTGAAGGTGAACCTCTCGGGCTGCCACCTCACCTCCCTGCGCCTCTCCAAGGTGCTCTCTGCCCTGCAGCACCTGCGCTCGCTGGCCATCGACGTGAGCCCCGGCTTTGACGCCAGCCAACTGAGCAGTGAGTGCAAGGCTACGCTGAGCCGTGTGCGGGAGCTCAAGCAGACGCTGTTCACGCCCTCTTACGGCGTGGTGCCCTGCTGTGCCAGCCTCCAGAAACTGCTCCTCTACTTCGAGATCCTGGACCGCACACGTGAGGGCGCCGTGCTCTCGGGCCAGCTCATGGTGGGCCAGAGCAACGTGCCCCACTACCAGAACCTGCGTGTCTTCTATGCGCGCCTGGCCCCTGGCTACATCAACCAGGAGGTGGTGCGACTGTACCTGGCCGTGCTCAGTGACCGCACGCCTGAGAACCTGCACGCCTTCCTCATCTCCGTTCCTGGCAGCTTCGCCGAGAGTGGGGCCACTAAGAACCTGCTGGAGTCCATGGCCCGCAACGTCGCCCTGGATGCCCTTCAGCTGCCCAAGTCCTGGCTGAACGGTTCGTCCCTCCTCCAGCACATGAAATTCAACAATCCATTTTACTTTAGCTTCAGCCGGTGCACGCTGTCTGGTGGCCACCTGATCCAGCGGGTCATCAATGGCGGGAAGGACCTCCGGAGCCTGGCCAGCCTGAACTTGAGTGGCTGTGTGCACTGCCTTTCACCAGACTCCCTGCTCCGCAAGGCAGAGGACGACATCGACAGCAGCATCCTGGAGACGCTGGTGGTGTCTTGCTGTAACTTGCGGCACCTGAACCTCTCAGCTGCTCACCACCACAGCTCCGAGGGCTTGGGCAGGCACCTCTGCCAGCTCCTGGCCCGGCTGCGCCACCTGCGTTCCCTTTCCCTGCCCGTCTGCTCCATCGCCGACTCAGCGCCCTGGGCCGACCGCGCGCCTGCCCAGCCTGTGATGCACGCTGTGCCCCGTGGCTTTGGCAAGAAGGTGCGCATAGGGGTGCAGACCTGCCCCAGCCCCTTCTTGGCCCAGACGGTCCCCCAGCCTTCCTCTGTGTTCTGGTCTCTGCTGAAGAGCCTGCCCTTTCTGGAGCACCTCGAGTTGATCGGGTCCAACTTCTCGTCGGCCATGCCACGCAACGAGCCCGCCATCCGCAATTCCCTCCCGCCCTGCAGCCGGGCGCAGAATGTGGGGGACACAGAGGTGGCCGCCATTGGCCAGCTGGCCTTCCTGCGGCACCTGACCCTGGCCCAGCTGCCCGGTGTCCTAACGGGGTCTGGGCTGGTCAGCATCGGCCTACAGTGCCAGCAGCTGCAGTCCCTCTCGCTGGCGAACCTGGGCATGATGGGGAAGGTGGTGTACATGCCCGCCCTCTCGGACATGCTGAAGCACTGCAAACGACTGAAGGACCTCAGGTGAGGGCCATCGGCACCTCTGCCGTTTCTGCTGGCTCTTTGGAGGCCTTAGAGGCCGGCAAAGGGGAGTGAGTGGCCGGCGTTTGCAGGCCTATAGTCAGCCTGCTGCAAGTGGAACTTAGAGGCTTCTGACATTAGCCTGTCCCCAGGGCCTCAGAGTTAGGGTGGGGCCTCAGCGTGTGTAGTATAGGGCTGGGGGGGGGCTCTGGGGAACCTGCAGTCTAGCGGAGCCCCGGGGGTGCTGGAGGCAGGGGTACCTGAGCATAGCATCACGCTCATTATTCCTCGTAGTCACATGAGTGATTGTACGCCATCTCATCTGACCCTCTTAACTATATAATTTTTCTCAGCCACCAGAACTGGTAAGTGGGGGAGCCAGGGTTTGAACCTAGGGCTCTCTGGCCCAGCTTTGCACTTCATGGAGGATGTGCAGGAGCTAGCCAGGGGCTGTGGGTTCAAGGCTTCTGGATGGTTGGCAGCATCTGCAGGAACCCCAGAGACTTGAAAACTCACCAAGACCCAGCTGGTTCAGAGCAGCTGGGACCCTGCAGGGAGGAGGGAGGGCTGGGGAAGGCGAGATAAGAGTCAGGCAGGTGCCGAAGGACTTCAGGCAGGGGAGTGAGGGGGTGTGCAGCTGTGGAAACTGGAGAGGACCAGATGGAGAAGACAGAGTCACTGAGAAGGGGCACACAGACTCTGTGAGTGGTGACCTGGTGTAGGGTGGCAGGACCGATCCAGAGGAGTGGGAGGAGGTAGAAGCTGCAGGCCTTGAGCTGGGCGAGGTGGCACCACCTGTAATCCCAGTACTTGGGATGCTGAGACAGGATGATCACAGGTTCGAGACCAGCCTCAGCAATTTAGGGAGACACTGTTTCAAAATAAAAATAAAAAAGGAATGGGAGTATAGCTCAGAGGTAGAGCACCCCTGAGTTTAATCCCCAGTACAACAACAACAAAAAGAAGCCACAGGCCTTGGAGGACTCTTCCCTAGGCCTTTGTCATGGGGCTCACCTGTGTTCCAGAGCCAAGGATGGATGGATTCACACCAAATTATGCTGTGTAATGAAGGGTGTTCTTGTGATGTCCTGGTATTTAAAAGATAGGAATTTGTTAACTAAGATGTATTTTGAAATCTTGGCAGAAAGATCTGGTTTTGAAAAATCACCCAAAACATGAAGGTGGCAAAGCCACTCTAGGAGAGACTCAGGCCAGGGCAGAAAGGGGCAGGGCTTAGATAAATCAACTGGTCTCTCTTCCAGCTGGGGTGGGCAGGTGCAGGCAAGACTGGGCCACGGAGTCCTGTATCAGCCTAAGGGGCATTTGGGCATGTGTGTTATTGTCCCTGGAACTTTGTGCCTTCGCCAAGGCCCCCGGCACTGAGCTGGTTGTTCCCACAACCCTTCCTGGAGATGGATGCCTTCTGCAGTCCCATTTCTCAGCCGAGTCAGGAAGTTTAGAACAGAGCTTGAGCTGGACATGGTGGCACACGCCTATAATCCCAGTACCTGGGAGGCTGAGACAGGAGGATCTTAAGTTCAAGGACAGACTCAGCAAGGAGTGAGACTCTCATCAACCTAATGAGATCCTGTTTCAAAATAAGAAAATTAGGCCGGGGCGTGGTGGTGCACGCTTGTAATCCCAGTACTTGGGAGGCAGAGACCGGAGGATCCGGGTTCGCAGCCAGCCTCAGCTACCTAGTGAGGCCCTCTGTAACTTTGTGAGACCCGGTTTCAAAATAAAGTGTAAAAAATAGGGCCGGGGGTGTAGCTCGGAGATAGAATGCCTCTGGGTTCAATCCCCGGTACTGTAAATAAATAAATAAATAAATAAATAAATAAATAAATAAATAAATAAAAATTAAAAAAATAGGGCTGGGGATGTAGCTTGGAAGTAGAATGCCCCTGTATTCAATCCCCAGTACCAAAGGAAAAAAAAATAAGGGAGCAGAGCTGAGCGTCTTATCCATCAGTCTAATGCCAGAGCTTGACCTTGGCTCTCAAGCCACACAGAGGAGAGACAGTTGTGTCCATTGTAAACCCCTGCTCTCCCCTTGTGGCTTCTGCATGACAGGAAGTGAGCTGGATCCAAGCGGAAGCCAGCAGGTCCCATGCTGTTAGCCAGGCTGTGCACTCTCCCTTACCTTGCTCACTGAACATGACCATGCTGAGGCTGTCAGATTTTGCTAGTATTGGGGTGAGAACCCAGGACCAGACCTGGCCTTCCAAACAGCAGAGCAGATTGCTTGGAGCCTCTGTGTTGCTGAGTCCACACCCCTTGGGTCTGCAGCTTGATTGCAGCTTTAGCAGACGCAGGGCCCTGGTCTGGCGGGTATCCATGCTGGGGTCCTGAGCATCCCAACTGTGCTTGCTTTGAGAACTGGACTGTGAGGTTTCAGACTCTAACATAAGTTTTAGGCTTCCCTTTTGCATCTGGGGAAAACATTGCAGCAGGGTGCATAAAGATGCGCCACCACAGCAGTCAGCCCTGCCACCGCCTCCACCCCGTGTCGGCTTTTTAGCTTTTTTTTTTTTTTCCAGTACTGGGGATTGAACCCAGGGGCATTCTACCTCTGAGCTACACCCCAGCCCTATTCTTTATTTTGAAATAGGGTCTCACTAAGTAGCTGAGGCTGGCCACGAACCTGTGATACTTGTCTCAGCCTCCCAAGTATTGGGATTACAAGTGTGCACCACCAAGCCCAGCTTGCTTTCTGGCTTCTGAGGGTTCAGATACCCTCCTCTTCTGCGCTGCCCTAAGCCACCAGGCATCAGCTCCCTATTTTCTTACTGCTTCACCTCTGTCCAGTGTCTCCCCCACTCATGTCTTCCTGTGCCTGTTCCTGCCACGGCCTTAACCTTTCCTGGAGGAATGTGTGATCACTGTGTGCTGCGTGTGGATCACAGAATACCTTCAGCAAATAACCCCCTCCCCAGGACTACTACCCTATTTCTCTGTTTGCTTCTTGTGATTAGGAAGTGAATAGTTCCTCAATTCAGGGAGCCCAGGTGAGCTTTGGAGTTCTTACTTGACCACTCAGATTCAAGGTCCTTCTGGGCCTGTCCATTTTGCTGTCAGCCTGTTTAAACTTTGTGCTTTCTCTAACCGGATCACAGTCAAATCATTTGTTCATTATCAGAGAGCATTTGATAGAAACAAAACCAGCAAAAGCAAAATAAAGTAGTGAATAAAGCCAGAGCCCTAAAAGGCAGAGGATGAAAAGTGGCAGGCTCTCCCCGACCATTTCCAGAGCGGTTCCTGACCACTCCTGGGCTGACCCCAGGGAGTTACTGTGAAGTCCACAGTACATAGGTTGCAGGTGGCCATGGGCCTAGAGCACACAGATTTGGCAAGGGGCACCTGGTGAGGCCTAGTTGGGAAGAGGAGGAAGAAACAGCCGAGGATGCTGAGCAGGCGCTGTCAGTACGGGGAGGTGCTCCCCAGGCGGGAGCAGCTGTGTGGTGGGTCTACATCTGAGCTTACAGGTCGGCTTCCAGTACTTTTCACGTGCTTGTAGGTAATAACCCCTTTGAGATCCTCAACAGCCTAAGTATAGATGCCATTGTCCCCTTTGCAGATGTGGTACGTGATGCCCAGAGAGTTCACGAACCTGCCTGGGCACTCGGCTGCACAATGTGTAGCTGGAGTGATTCCTGCCTCAGAGAGACTGGACATTGTTTGAGGCAACGCAGCAGTGTTTAGTGGTCACTGAGGGCCTTTGGGGTCTGGGACATGGTTCCTGTGGCCAGGCATCTCCAGGAGCAGGGCTGTGCATGCAGTGTGGGAAGCAGGACTGGGGATAAATGAGTTTTTGTTTTGCAGTACTGGGATTTAACCCAGGGGCATTCTACCACTGAGGTGCACCCCCATCTCTTTTAAAATTTTATTTTGCCAGGTGTGGTGGTACACGCTTGTAATTCCAGTACTTGGGAGGCAGAGACAGGAGGATTGCGGGTTCGTGGCCAGCCTTTTATTCTTTTTAATAAAGAATAAAATAGGGAGCTGGGCGTGGTGGTGAATGCTTGTAATCCCAGTACTTGGGAGGCTGAGACAGGAGGATCTGGGTTTGTGGCCAACCTCAGCTACTTAGTGAGGCCCTCCACAACTTAGTGAGATCCTGTTTCAAAATAAAGAATAAAAAATAGGGCTGGGGGTGTAGTTCGGAGGTAGAATGCCCTGGGTTCAATCCCCGGTACCGCAAAAAAAAAAAAAAAAAAAAAAAAAAAAAATAGGGCTGAGGGTGTAGCCCAGAGGTAGAATGCCCCTGGGTTCAATCCCCAGTACCACACACACACAAAATTCTTTTGAGATAAGGTCTTGCTAAGTTAGCCAGAGTAGCCTCAAACTTGTGATCCTCTTGTCTCAGCCTCCCAAGTCACTGGGATTACAGGTGTGAGCCATCATGCCTGCTTGTAAATGGGTTTTGTAGGCCATCCTGAGAACCTGACCATGGTTCATAAAGGCATCTCTGTGCAGACTCTAGCCTGAGCGCAGCAGTCACAGAACCACGTCTGCTCTGAGTTGGGTACTGCCTGTACAGAACAAACACCGGTTTCCAGAATGCAGCCAAATGGCCCTGTTCCTCTGGCTTCCCGCCTTCTGTGGCAGGCAAGCCCAGGGAGGCTGCAGTGAATGGAGCAGGTGGCGCCTGCTGGCCGTGGGCAGGAGCTGCACAGAGGAAACGGTGTTCTGGGCTCAGAGGAGGCTGGCGCATGCTCCTGGGGCTGTGGGGGTTGCCAGGGCTCCTGTACTTCCTAGGAGAATGTTCCTGAGACAGCAGCCCTCCGGATCCCAGGCTGACCTGCTCACTGCTGCCACCACTGTCCTAATGTCATGAACCCAAGTGCTGTGCCAGCCTGGGCTCCTGTCGGGAGAAGGTGGTGCAGGAATGTGCTGTTCTGGCTGCAGACTGGGGCACACCTCCATGGCAAGAGGATCACGAGCCAGGCTCAAACAGCACCTTCTTTCCCAAGACTGATGAGGCCTTGTTACCCTGAGTGACCTTGAGCTGCCTGACCTCAGAACCAGGACAGCCTCTGGGCAGAAGCAAGAGAACAGCGCAAGCCAGGTCTGGCAGGGCCCCAGGAGCACCTGTGAGGCCTGGGTGCTGCCCCTCATTCCCCCCCAGTGGGATCTAAGTGCTTCTTGTGCTCCAGGGCCATGGGGAGACCCAGGTCACCCCACAGTGAGATGGGTTCGAAGGTCAGATTCTTGCTGGTTGGAGTGGCTGCCTTTCCCTCATCCCCTGCCCAGCTACAGACACGCTGGTCACTTGCCTTAGGTCAGTTCTTCCAGCCATCCTGGATGGCAGATGGGTGCTGCCCACTGCAGGGGAGTGGAAGATGGTCAGGACACACTGGCCCCACCACCAGGGGAGCGAGAGTGGATAGGGCACTTCCACCAGGCACGCCCCTGCCTGAGTCACCAGTGACTTCCTTCAGAGTGGAGAGTCTGGAGGTAGCTGTGTAGTTGAAAGAGGTTTAAAAGTGCACACACGTGCTACCACTTGCTGTGTGACCCAGTTGGCCTGGGGTGACTTGGGGCTGGTAATGTAGCCCACATCGCCACCTAGTGACTGAGGTGAAAGTTTCTGCCTGGTACCCTGGTCACCCCCTGCTGCGTGGGAGTGGAGAGCCCAAGGTGCCTGCAGCTGGCAGGGTGCCTCCGGGGCTCTTTGTACCCTCCCATCTCCCTGCTCTCAGGTCTGTAGAGGGATCCTTACCCTAGGTTTTATTTTTATTTATTTTATTTTGTGTGTGTGATACTGGGGATTGAACATCCAGGGGCATTCCACCTCCAAGATATACTCTCAACCCTATCTTATTTTTAATTTTGAAACGGTCTCACTAGGTTACTGAGAGGCTTACTATATTGCTGAAGCCAGCCTCGAACCTGTGATCCTCTTGTCTCAGCTTCCCAAGTACTAGGATTACAGGTGTGTACCACCACACCTGGCCTAGGGTTTTTTTTTTTTAATTTTTTGCAGTACTGGGGATTGAACCCAGGGGCATTCTACCTCTGAGCTCCACCTCCAGCCCTATTTTTTATTCTATTTATTTATTTATTTATTTATTTATTTTGTGGTACTGGGGATTGACCGCAGGGGCATTCTACCTCTGGGCTACACCCCCAGCCCTATTTTTTATTCTTTATTTTTAAACAGGTTCTCAGTAAGTTGTGGTGGGCCTCACTCAAGTAGCTGAGGCTGGCGGTGAACTCGGATCCTCCGGTCTCAGCCTCCCAAGTACTGGGATTACAAGCCTGTGCCGCCACACCCAGATAGGGTTTGTTTTTTAAAAAGACAACCAAGGTGGGCACCAAGCTGTAATACTAGTACTTGGGAGGCTGAAACAGGAGAATCGCAGGTTCAAGGCTAGCATGTGGTAACTTAGCGAGATCCTGTCTCAAAATAAAAAAATAAGAAGGGCTGGGGATGTAGCTCAGAGGTAAAATGTCCCTGGGTTCAGTTCCCAGTAACACACACACACACACACACACACACACACACAAACAGAACCCAAGGCTCTGGGATTGATCCCTTGTACCACAAATAGTGTATTCAACATTTTGTCTAGAAAAATCAGCTCAAAATTCCATCCAGGCCAGGCATGGTGGTGCATGCTTATAATCCCAGTACTTGGGAGGCTGAGATAGGAGGATCGCAGGTTTGTGGCCAGCCTCAGCTACTTAGTGAGACCCTCCACAACTTAGTGAGAGCCTGTTTCAAAATGAAGAATAGAAAATATGACTGAGGGTTTAGCTCAGAGGTAAAATGTCCCTGAGTTCAATCCCCAGTACCACAAAATAAGATAAAATAGGGCTGGGGGTATAGCTCGAAGGTAGAATGCCCCTAGGTTCAATCCCCAGTAGCGTACACACAAAAAAATTCCATCCTGGGTAGGAGTGCCACTTGTTAGCTGACTGTGCTTTGACAATGTAGGTGAGGCTTGATGTAGGTGAGTCTTTTGTCGTTGGGAGGGATGAAGCCACATGGCGACCTCCACAGCATGGAGAGATGTCTACTTTGTACCCAGCTGTTGGTATTCATCCTGTCTTTTTTTTTTTTTTTTTTTGCGGTACTGGGGATTAAACCCAGGGGCATTTCAGCTCCAAGCTACACCCCCAGCTCTATTTTTTGTTCTTTATTTTGAAACAGGCTCTCACTAAGTTGCAGAGGGCCTCACTAAGTAGCTGAGGCTGGCTGCGAACCTGGATCCTCCAGTCTCAGCCTCCCAAGTACTGGGATTACAAGCGTGCGCCACCACACCCGGCCATCCTGTCTTTTTTTTGTTGTTTGGTACTGGGGATTAAAACCAGGGGCATTCTGCCTCTGAGCTACACCCCCAGCCCTTTTTATTTTGTTTATTTATTTTGTTTTTTTTTTTCATACTGGGGATTGAACCCAGAGGCATTCTACCTCTGAGCTACACCCCCAGCCCTATTTTATTTTTATTTTGGAACAGGATCTCACTAGGTTGGTGAGAGTCTCACTACTTGCCGAGTTGTCTATTGCGGGCTCTAGCAGATGGTACTTGCTCCATAGTCCTGCCACGGAAGGTTGCTGCTTTAGGCAGCTCCCTGAAAATTATTCTGTGGTTCCTGCCATAGAAGATCACTGCACCAGATAGATTCCTGAAAATTATTCCGTGGATCCTGCCATGAAAGGTCGCTGCACCAAGTAGTTTCCTGATCAATAGTCTAGCATGAAAATGACATGAAGTCTGATATAATAATTTGGAGAGAATTTAATATTTGGGGGGTTCGGGGAGGAGATAGAGATGACAAATTCTCCTGGCCTTCTGTAGCCAGGGCCCTTATTAAGGGTTCAAACAAAGCAAACAGAAGAAGATCACAAGTTAAGACCAAGGAGTGGCAATTATAAATTAAGATCAGGGAGTGGCAAGGTGAACATTTCAGGGAGAATAGAGGTCATCAAAGTCCACCTTTCGGTTCCATCCGGTCCAAGGAAGCTTGTCTGCGTGCGGACAATTTCCACTAAGCATGTACTGTGTACATGGTTAAGCTGGTCCAAAATGGTGACCTCATTGCGTGGGCTAAGATGGTCCCCAACAGTTGTCCTCGAGCCTTCGATCCCCCTGTCTCAGCCTCCCAAGTACTAGGATTACAAGCATGCGCCACCATGCCCAGCTATTTTTTTTTTTCTTTGTGGTACTGGAGATTGAACTCAGGGGCATTCTACCTCCGAGCTACACCCCCAGCCCTATTTTTTATTCCTTATGTTGAAACAGGGTCTCAGTAAGTTGTGGAGGGCCTCACTAAGTAGCCGAGGCTGGCCGCAAACCTGTGATCCTCCTGTCTTAGCCTCCCAAGTACTGGGATTAAAGGCTTGTGCCACCGTGCCTGGCTTCCTCCTGTCTTTAAGGAGAGCATTTGTCATGTGGTGGCTCTATGGTAAGACTTGTGCACTACGCATGTGACACATCTGTGGCCTTTCCCTGGTGCTGGTGCACAGGGCAGCCCTACCAGGCTTCCTTCCACTGCCCACAGTGCTTTGGGTGCACAGCATATGCTATGGCCTTCCCAAGTTGTTCCCTGAAGGAACCTGTGTTTCTCCCACAAGCTTAGTGTCAGGAGTGGCACTGACTCTCTCCTTAAGTCCATTTGAATAAAATAAAAACCAGTCTCACCAGCCGCACTCCAGGCCTTCAGTAGCTGTGTGTGAACGACCAACTGGTGACCCCACATGGGGTAGCTGGGAGCAGCCCTGCTCTCAGTGGTTGGGTCTGGTTCTTATTTTTGCAGACCTCTCTCTGTGTCACTTGAGTCATGTGACCTGTTGAGATTTCCTGGGTGGCAGACTGATGCAGATGAGCCCAAGCCCGTGGCTTGTGTCTGGCCTTGCACACAGGGAAGACAAGGACACCTGTTGAATGCCTCCTTTTTTTTGGTACTGGGGATTGAACCCAGGGCATTCTATCTTCAGGCTACACCCCCAGCTGTTTTGTGTGTCACGGGGGATTGAACCCAGGGGCATTTTAGTTCTGAGCTCCACCCCCAGCCTGATTTTTTATTATTTATTTTGAAACAGGGTCTCACTAAGTTGCAGAGGGCCTCACAAGTTGCTGAGGCCGGCCGCAAACCAGTGATCCTCCTGTCTCAGCCTCCCAAGTACTGGGATTATAAGCTTATGCCACTACACCTGGCTCTATTGTTTATTTTTAATTAATTAGTTTTTTGGACCTGGGGAGTGAACCCAGGGGCATTCTACCTCCAAGCTACACCCCCAGCCTAATTATTTTTATTTTGAAACAGAGTCTCGCTAGGTTGATGAGAGTCTATTTGCTGAGGCCGTCCTCGAACCTGTGATCCTCCTGTCTCAGCCTCCCAAGTTCTGGGATTATAGGTGTGCACCACCAGTCCTGGTGTTGGCTGCCTCTTACTTGAGCTGTGGTTGAGTCAGCCTCTTTCAGTGCAGTAAACATGAGCTCATCCTGGAAGTTTCTCTCCTTTTTCTGGTGAGGTCCTGTGGCCACTTCTTAGGGGTGTCCCGCGAGGTCACTACCTTGATCTGGTCTGTGCACAGTGAGAAGCAGGCCTCTTGGGGTTCACTCTGTGTTACTTCATAGACAAAGCTGGGATGACATGGGGACCGTCTGCTCCACGGGCAGGGCTGAAGCTGCAGAGACCCAGGTTCCAGCTCTGAAGCTGGGTTTATGCAGGAAGTGGTTTGTGCAGGACCTGGGCCTTGTGCACCTGCTAGATGGCCTTGCTCAGCTGGGCTTTGTAAGACTCAGAATAGCGTCCTTGCGGTGTGCACAGGGCCTCAGCAGGGCCAGGCCTCAGCCAGTGCTGTGCTTGGCATCCAACCTGGCTGCCACCTACCGAGCTCTGTTGGAGTCTGGCAGTGGTGCTGGCGGCTCATTTAGAAATGACCTTGACTGCTGCCCAGTGGCTTCTCTTTCCAGGACCTCTCGCATTTAGCTTGCACTTTCTTACTGTCAGGAACAGGTGACCTCAACTGGATGAAGCCCATTGAGTGAAGGGAAGCTGCTTCCTCAGGAAATCCTGTCCTTTTGCGTGTCCTTCCTCCTGCTTTCAGAAGGCGCTGGGTTTGGTCCGGCTGTGGTTCTGGCTCAGCTCATGGCGGCTGGGCCTCTCTCCCCAAGCCATGGCCTCCCACAGACGTGCTCAAATCTCTGTTGTCCTGTGATGCTCTGGCCAGTAGGAGGCCCTTCTGCCTCCTATGCGCTTTGGACAGATGGCATCTGGTAGCGAGGCCTTCACCCTTGCCACCAGCTTGAAGCTGCTCTGACAAGGTGACCAGTGACTCCCTGCGACAGCAAACACAAGCTTTTTTATTTTTATTTTTTTAAATTTTTTTGCCAGTACTAGGGATTGAACCCGGGGCATTCTACCTCCGAGCTATACCCCCAGCCCTATTTTTTATTCTTTATTTTGAAACAATCTCACTAAATCAAGACCCTGCTTAGTGAGGCCTTCCTCAACTTAGTGAGACCCTGTTTCAAAATAAAGAATAAAACCGGGCGTGGTGGCATGCATTTGTAATCCCAGTACTTGGGAGGCAGAGACAGGAGGATTGCAGGTTTGCAGCCAGCCTCAGCTACTTAGTGAGGCCTCCGCAACTTAGTGAGATCCTGTTTCATTTATTTATTTTTTGGTGGTACTAGGAATTGAACCCAGGGGCATTCTACCTCCGAGCCACACCCCCAGCCCTATTTTTTTAATCTTTATTTTGAAACAGGGTCTCACTAAGTTGCGGAGGGTCTCACTAAGTAGCTGAGGCTGGCCGCGAACCCGGATCCTCTGGTCTCAGCCTCCCAAGTACTGGGATTACAAGCGTGCACCACCAGGCCCGGCTGAGACCCTGTTTCAAAATAAAGAATAAAAAATTAGGGCTGGGGGGTGTAGCTCGGAGATAAAATGCCCCTGGGTTCAATCCTCAGTACTACACGTGCATGTCTGAGGAGGACCGAGGTGCTGCCACAGCCCGCAGGGTAAGGGCCATTCCCTGGGCCCCGCCCTACTCTCCAGAGGTGATTGTCAGCAGATGTTCTTCTGGGAACATCTGTCATATGTAAGGTACACGGGGGCTTTTCCTAAGTCTTGGTCTTTTTACCATGAAAGGATCTCTGTGCTGGCAGAGCCCGCAGCCCAGTCTGTCCTCTGTATCTGTGGTAGCGTCTTGGAGCCACCGGAACAAGTGACCATGGACTGGGTGGTTTAAAATAACAGATGTGTTGATACACAGTTCCAGAAGCCAGGAGTCTGACATCAAGGTCTCAGCAGGGCTGCACCTCCTGAGGGCTGTGAGGGAGGGTCTGTCCCCACCTTCACTTCTGATGATGGCTGGCAATGCTTGGTGCCCTGTGACTGGAGTGGACACCACTCCAGTCTCTCCTTCTGTCTTCCTTGTCTCGCTTCACACGGCCTTATAAGGAACCAGCCACTGGGTTTAGGACTGACCTTATCTTTTTTTCTTTTTCCTTTGGTGCTGAGGATGGACCCAGGGGCATTCTGTCTTTGAGCTACACCCCCAGCCCTTTTTATTTTTTACTTTGAAACATGGTCTCAGTAAATTGCTGAGAGTCTTGCAAAATTGCTGAGGCTGGTCTTGAACCTGTGATCCTCCTGTCTCAGCCTGCCAAGTCCTAGGATTACAGGCATGTACTGCAGCACCTGGCTTGGGTTGACCTCATCTTAACTCGACCTGCAAAGACCTGTTTCCACATGAGGCCATACTCACAGATTCTGGGCTAGGACTTTTTTTTTTTTTGCGGTACTGGGGATTGAACCCAGGGGCATTCTACCTCCGAGCTACACCCCCAGCCCTATTTTATTTTTATTTTGAAACAGGGTCTCGCTAGGTTGATGAGAGTTTCACTACTTGCTGAGGCTGTCCTCAAACCTGCAATCCTCCTGTCTTAGCCTCCCAAGTACTGGAATTACAAGCATGCGCCACCACACCTGGCTTTATTCTTTTTTTTTTTTTTTGCGGTACTGGGGGTTGAACCCAGGGACGTTCTACCACCGAGCTACACCCCCAGCCCTATTTTTTATTCTTTATTTTGAAACAGGGTCTCACTAAATTGCAGAGGGCCTCGCTAAGTAGCTGAGGCTGGCCGCGAACCCGGATCCTCTGGTCTCAGCCTACCAAGTACTGGGATTACAAGTGTGTGCCACCAGGCCCAGCTCTTTTTTTTTTTTTTTTAAATAGGGTCTCACTAAGTAGCTGAGGCTGGCTGAGAACCTGCAATCCTGTCTCAACCTCCCACGTACTGGGATTACAAGTGTGCGCCACCATACCCGGCTGGGCTGGGACTTCTACAAAGCCCACATCAGCTGCCATCCCAGTCCCTTGGCTCTTAGCCCGCCCTTCCAGCTGTGCCCTCACCCTGGATGCTCCTGGGAGCGAGCCTTCAGGGCTGCCACCCTCTGTCATGGCTGTCCACCTGGCTCAGGCACCTCCCTGGCCCTATCCCAGCCCTCTGGGTTCCCATCCTCTCCTATAGTATTCCTTCATCTGTCTCCCCCATCAGCTGAGCTCCCAAGGGCAGAGACTACATGGAAATGCACAGCAGCATGTGAAGAGGTGTAGAATGCTTAGGGAGGCAGCACCCCCCAGCAGGCAGCACAGTGAACTTGAGGCAGGCTGTGGCACCAAAGGCTGGTGGCCTTGTGCCAGTGGCTCTTGACTAGGGTCTGCAGGTAGGAAGTGGCTAACTTTATTGGACCTACTGGGTCCCCCCAAATGTGGCTCTCCAAGGGTAGCCCTGGGGCTGATTCCTCATCCAGCCTTCTGGGGAGTATGGTATAGTGAGGGGTGGACAGACCAGCAGGTCCCACTCAGTGTGTCCAGGAACTGTCCCCGCTGGCCTGGCAGCCCTCCCGCAGGATCTCACGCCTGCTTTCTCCCCGCAGGCTGGAGCAGCCCTACTTCAGTGCCAACGCGCAGTTCTTCCAGGCGCTGAGCCAGTGCTCCTCTCTGCAGCGCCTGTGCCTCGTCTCCCGCAGCGGCTCCCTCCAGCCCGACGCTGTGCTGGCCTTCATGGCCCGCTGCCTGCACGTCGTCGTGTGCCACATGTTCACCGGCGAATCCCTTGCCACCTGCAAGAGCCTGCAGCAGTCACTCCTCCGCAGGTGAGTGTCACGAGTAGGGTGGCTGGGAGGTCTCAGACAGCACCCTCTAAGGACACAGCATCCCAGGGTCCCAGTGGTGATTTTGTAGATACAGAGCGCCAGACAGTGGTCTGGTTCCCTTCTGCAGCAGGACTCATCTCCCTGGGCACTCTCCTGACCACATAGATGGCCCATGCCCCCCTCACCCCTATGTTTTAGTTATTTCTTCTGTCACTGTGACCAAAATACCTGATATGAGCAACATAGAGGAGGCTCAGGGTTTCAGAGGTACAGTCCGTAGTCGGCCGACTCCAAGGCAGACATCATGCAGCATGGAGTGTGGCAGAGGACAGCAGCTCATTTCATGGCAGCCAGAAAGCAGGGAGAGACAGGAAGTGACCAGGGACAGATATTATAGTCCCCAAGGCCACATCCCAGTGTCCTACCTCCTCCAGCCATGTCCCACCTGTCTTAACTTATCACTTAGTAAATCCATTCAAATTATTAGCCCTTCTGTGTTCTGTGGATTTATCTACTGGTGAGATTAGAGCCCTGATTCAATTATTTCACTTCTAAATATTTTTTTTTTGCCACTTCTAAATATTGAAATGGGACATATTTTCAGCACTGGAGCCTTTTGGGGGACATTCCAATCCCAAACCATAAGACCCCCAAAAGTTAGATATTTGCCCACATGTTATTATTTTTTTTATATGTGTGGTACTGGGGGATGAACCCAGGGGCATTCTACCTCCAAACTACACCTCCAGCCCTTTGTATTTTTTATTTTGAAATAGGGTCTTGCCAAGTTGCTGAGGCTGGCCTCAAATTTGTGATCCTCAAGTCTCAGCCTTTCAAGTACTGTCAGTACACGTGTGCATCACCATACCCAGCTCTACTTATTTATTTACTGGGGATTGAACCCAGAGACATTTTACCTCTGAGCAACACCCCCAGCTCTATTTCCTTTTTTTTTCTTCTTCTTCTTTTTTTTTTTTTTCTTTTGCAGAACTGGGGATTGAACCCAGAGGCATTCTATCTCTGAGCTATACCCCCAGCTCTATTTTTTTTTTTTTTTTTTTTTTGCGCAACTAAGGATTGAACCCGGGGCATTCTACTTCTGAGCTACACCCCCAGCCCTAGTTTGTATTCTTTATTTTGAAACAGGGTCTCGCTAAGTTGCAGAGGGCTTCACTAAGTATCTGAGACTGGCCACGAACCTGCGATCCTCCTATTTTAGCCTCCCAAGTACTGGGATTACAAGTGTGTGCCACCACGCCCGGCTTGACGTTTTCTTATGATTAGACTGAGGCTCTGCATTTGTGGCAAGAAGCCACAGGGATGATGTGGGCTTCTCTGTGTGTGATGTCAGGGCTGCATGTTGCTGTCAGATCTTATCACTGGTGATGTTAACCTCCATCCCTTGGTTAATGTGGTACCTGCCGAGTTTCTCCAGTTGAAGTTACTGTACTCCCTTTCTAATGAATACATATGTTATGTAGGGATACTTCAGGAGCATGTAGCCAGGCACAGTAGTGCAAGCCTATAATCCCAGCTGCTTGGGAGGCTAATGTAGGATCGCAGGTTTAAGGTCAGCCTGGGCAGCTTAGCAAGACCCTGTCTCAAAATGAAAAATAGAAAGGGCTAGGGGGCTAGGGATGAGCTCAGTGGTAGAGCATCCCTGGTGTTGCAATCCCTAGTATTGCAAAAGAAAGGAAAAAGAGTGTGCAGATACCCTGTTTCTCATACTATTTTACTCACTAATTTTAGCATCTGTAGGTGGATCTTGCCTTAATCAACTTAGGCTACTATGACAAGAATACCGTAGATTTGGTGGCTTAAACAAAGGATACTTAATCTCATAGTCCTGATCACAGGGTCTGGGGAGGGCCCAGGCAGGGGCTGTCTTCTTTTTTTTTTTTTTTTGGTACTGGGGATTGAACAGGCATTTTACCTCCGAGCTACACCCCCGGCCCTATTTTTTATTCTTTATTTTGAAACAGGGTCTCACTAAGTTGTGGAGGGCCTCACTAAGTAGCTGAGGCTGGCTGTGAACCCGGATCCTCCATTCTCAGCCTCCCAAGTACTGGGATTACAAGTGTGTGCCATCATGCCCGGCTGGGGCTGCCTTCTTGTATCCTAACCTAGCCCCATCTCACCTAGCCCTAAACACCTCCCAGAGGCTCCACCTCCTAACACCATCCCAGGATGAGTTAGGGTTTCTTCTTTATTTTGTTGTTGTGGTGGTGGTGGGCCTGGGGATTGAACTCAGGGGTGTTGTACCTCAGCCACACCCCCAGCCCTATTTTATGATAATGGAGATTTTTTTTTTTTTTTTGGCGGTACCGGGGATTGAACCCAGGCGCGTTCTACCTCCGAGCTACACCCCCAGCCCTGTTTTTTATACTTTATTTTGAAACCAGGTCTCACAAAGTTGCAGAGGGCCTCACTAAATAGCTGAGGCTGACCGAGAACCTGGATCCTCCAGTCTCCGCCTCCCAAGTACTGAGATTACAAGCGTGCGCCACCTCGCCTGGCCTTGTGATACTGGAGATTGAACCCAGGGGCATTCTACCTCTGAGCTACACCCCCAGCCCTATTTTATTCTTTGTTTTGAAACAGGGTCTCACCAAGTTGTAGAGGGCCTCACAAGTTGCTGAGGCTGGCCATAAACTTGTAATCCTCCTGTCTCAGCCTTCCAAGTACTAGATTACAAGCGTGCGCTACCATGCCTGGCTTTTACTTTTTATTTTGAAACGGGGTCTTGCTAAGTTGCTGAGGGTCTCACCAAGATGCTGAGGCTGTCCTGGTACCTCCAATCCTCTTCTCTTAGCCTCCTTAGTACAGGGGTTATAGGCGTGCACCACCACACCTGGCTTGTTTGTTGGTTTTTGAGATGGGGGTCTTGCTGTGTTGCCCAAGCTGGCCTCAAAAGTCCTGGCTCATGATCCTCCTTCCTCACTCTCCCAAATCACTGGAAAACAGGTGTGTACCATCATGCCTGGTTTTCCCAGGACTTCTTTTTTTTTTTTTTTTGTACTGGGGACATTCTACCTCTGAGCTACACCCTAGCCCTATTTTTTAATTAATTAATTTATTTATTTTTGTGGTACTGGGAATTTAACCCAGGGGCATGCTACCTCTGAGCTATGTCTCAAGCCCTATTTTTTTTTTTTTTTTGCAGTACTGGGAATTGAACCCAGGGGCATTCTACCTCCAAGCTACATACCCCCAGCCCTATTTTTTATTCTTTATTTTGAAACAGGGTCTCATTAAATTGTGGAGGGCCTCACTAAAGTAGCTGAGGCTGGCCGCAAACCTGCGATCCTCCTATCTTAGCTTCCCAAGTACTGGGATTACAAGTGTGTGCCACCACGACTGGGTTTTATTTTTATTTTGAAACAGGGTCTCACACTAGATTGATGAGAGTCTCACTATTTGCTGAGGCTGTCCTTGAACCTGCGATCCTCCTGTCTCAGCCTCCCAAGTACTGGGATTACAGGTATGCGCCACTACGACCAGCTTTTATTTACTATTTTTTAAATTTTATCTTGAAACAGGGTCTTGCTAAGTTGCTGAGGCTGGCCTCAAACCTCCTGTCTCAGCCTCCTGAGCACTGGGATTACAGGCCTGCGTCACCACACCTGGCTCCAGGACTATCATCTTTTTTTGGTACTGGGGATTGAACCCAGGGGCGTTCTTCCTCTGAGCTACACCCAAGCTCTGTTTTTTTATTTTGAAACAGGGTCTCACTAAGTTGCTGAGGCTAGTCTCAAACCTGCAATCCTCCTGTCTCAGCCTCCCAAGTACTACTCTTACAGGTGTGTGCCACTACGCCTGGCTTCCAGGGCTATTTTTAGTGTCTGCTTGGTATCCATTATTTGAATGCGTGGCTGGTTCTGTGTGTGACTGTCTGTGTCACTGACCTTCCTTTGCTTCAGACCTTGGTTTTTCCAGCTGTGGGACCTGGGTCGCTGGGCATTGGTGAGAACAGTCCGGCTTAGCCCTCTCTGTGGCTGCTCCACAGCTGGGTTTCCTTGTGTTGGAGATGGAGCCCATGCCTCTGAGGAGCAGCTTCAGGAGCATTAATGGGACCTGGGCCTGTGATGCTTTGCCAAGTGGGCCGTGGGGTCTGTGGTGGCTGATTGAGGCGGGGGCGAGGGGGGTGGCGGCAGGTAGCACAGCTACCCCGCCTGGTGCTCTCTCTCTCCACCTGCACTGTGCCCGGCTGTCCTGGGAGGCAGAGCCTGGATTCTCATGTGCAGCAGATGTGGTGAGGTCTGCCCCCAGCTGCTGGAAGAGCTTGGGCACTTCCTCCCCTCTGCTTGTAGCTGGTTTCCTTGCGCTGGGTGCAGCTGGGAGGGAGGCCATGGCTGTGCCCTGCACCACACCTCCCTGAGGGTGTGTTCTGCCAGAGGGGCTTTAGACCCGCCCATTAGCTCCCTCCTGCTGCCTATGCAGGACATGCTCCGCCCTGAGGGGTGGCTTTTCCTGTAGAGATGGGGGTCTGCTTTGGGAGTTGTCAGCTTTCTTGTTTGTGTGTGCACACAGGAGCTTGTCCTGTGATCACAAGCATCTCAGAGCTGGGTGTGGTGGTACACGCTTGTAATCCCAGTACTTGGGAGGCTGAGACTGGAGGATCCAGGTTCGCCAGCCAGCCTCAGCTACTCTGCAACTTAGTGAGACACTGTTTCAAAATAAAGAATAAAAAATAGGGCTGGGGGTGGAACTCGGAGGTAGAATGCCCCTGGGTTCAATCTCTAGTACCGCAAAAAAAAAAAAAAAAAAAAAATAGGGCTGGGGATGTAGTTCTGAGGTAGAATGTCCCTGGGTTCAATCTCCAGTACCAAAAAAAAAAAAAAAAAAAACACCAAGCATCTCAGAGCTGTGCTTGTGACAGAGACAGATGATGAGGTCTCAAGGTCTGAACGTCCCCTCCTTCCTCACAGGCATCAGCCAATAAGGCTGCCTTTTCACTCTGTTCACAGAGTTCCATGTGCAGTGCCTCAGCCTGCTCGCTCGTCCTCCTGGCCTGCTCAAGAGCTGCCTCCCCTCAAAGCCCTCCAGTCTCTTGCAGCCATGATCCCCTCTGGCCTCCAGAGTGCACAGCTCCTAACCCTGTCTTAGGGGATGTAACACTTTCCACCAAATGTCAAGTTCTTCGCTCCCCCTCTGTATAATTGGATTTTGGGGGCTGGATCTTTTATCCTTGGACATTTTTGTGCTAAACTTGAACACAAGCCTGGTCTGGTGCTGGGCTTGCTGGTGGCCTGGCGGGTGCTCGTCACGCTTGGATCGATACCAGAAGAGCCACTGTCACCATTGCTCTGGGCTCTGTGTGTGTGCTCTGTGTTTGAGAAAAGACCCAAGGCTGTCCGTGGCCCAGTGGACTCTTGGGTGGGAAGCTGAGCTGGTCCTGATGGGCCCTCTGTTCCATATGTCCCTGTCCTACACCTGCCACCGTGCCTGGAAGCCCACGGGAGCACTTGCTGCCGACTGGGAGGCAGCAAGTTCCCAAATGTGTTCCCAATGTGACCCCTGGATGTGCGCCTGCAGGGGATGGTCTTGAGCGCCTGCCTGTCCCATGTTGGATGCTGGGGCCGTGTTAAGTGCTCTCTGAGCCAGGCAGTCTCGCCTCCATCTTTAAGCCTCATGAAAGCCTTGAGGGGTCGGTGCCATCAATCCCAGTCTACAGATGGGGAAAGCAAGGGTCTGAGAGGTCAGACAGTGAGGCCAGGAGCCAGCCTGGAAGGACAGGATTTTACATCCTACGGGAGTGGGACCTGTGGCATGTGCCCTCTGGGGCGAAGTGTGTGGGTCCAGGCCCAGGTCTGCCAAAAAGCCTTTCCCTTCCAGCTGTGCCGGCAGCCCACAGGCCAGAGATAGCCCCCAAAGAGAGCAGAAGAGGCCCTTCTGTGGACACCTCTCCTGCGGCCCCCTTAACTGTAGTGTGACTGCTGTGGTCCAGGTGGGCTCTGCTCTCCCTGTCTGCCTATCAGAGGCCCTCCCTGCCCGCTGGCCCCTTAGGCTCTGCTGCTTTTTCCCGGCCCTGCCTTCGGGAGCCCCAACGGCACCAGGTGCTTTTCTGCAGGGTCCCAGTAGGTGGCGCGGTGGCTCTCGGCAGCAGCCGCCCAGCTGTCCCAGGGCCTCCCCCAGGCTGCCTCCCACCAGGCACGGTGAAGAGGAAGAGGAGGAAGCGAGAGCTTGTCACTTTTCCTGATGCTTTGCTTTTTCTCAGCCTTTTCCTGCGTAAAGAGCTCAGAATTACTGAGCAAGAGGAAGCACCTGGCCCCAGCTGTTCCGTCCCCTCTCCTGGGTGCTGTGGAGATCTCGCCCATTTCTCTGTGCCTTGGCCAGCAGGGAGGGTCCCTGCTGTCCTGTCACTGGTAAAATTGCCGCCTTTCTCCAGGGTCACACCTCCCTCCTCTTCCTGTACCTGTCTGACTTCTCGCACGTCCCAGCTGTGGTGGTTTCTGGCTGCACTCTGTGCGGGTTTGGTTCTTTGAGGGCTTGGTGCTGAGACTGTTGCTAGGGTCCTGCCAGTTTCTGGGTTTGGATTCTGGCTTTGCCTCTCAGGAGGCAACTGGCAATGGGCTGTGAGGCCCATTTCAGCCGTGTCCTAGGTGGTCACAGGAGTGGGAGGCCATGTGTGTCAAATGTCACACAGTCTCGTGAACCACGCTCAGCCTCCATGTTTTATGTTCCGGGTCTTGACTTTGCTCTTCTCAGTTTAAACTTTAACCTCTGGACCTTCTTCTGGCTTCGTATACTGTGTGGCCCTCTAGATTTGAGATTGGCTTCAGTGAGCTTTCTTCTGTACATCCATCCACTTGGGCCTCTTCAGTGGCCCCAGATTTAGGTTTGGCACATGCCTGGGTGGCAGGCCCCAGCGGGTTTTGCAGCCTTCCTGGAGGATGAGATGAAGGAGGGTCTTCTGTTGGTCCCCTCCCTGCTTCCTCCATGGAACCGTCCCAAACCCAATGGGCGAGGTGTCTGTTTCCACCTCCTTCCTGGCCCGGGGACCTGAGTGAGTCTCCCCCACCACTGTTTCTTCTCTGAAACAGTGGCCATCCTCCAGGCACTGTAGGACCTGGTAATGATAGAGCTGCTGCCTGCTCTGTGCCCACCCTGGGGGAACTGTGACCAGAGTGGTCCCGCCAACCCTCCTGTGATGGTGGTGCATTCTCCCTGCCAGGTTTTGGACTGACCTTCTTCTGCAAGGTCCCCCCTCTTTGGGCCTCTTCACAGTGGCTCCCACATGCATCCAGGCTGGACAGTGTAGATGGGGCAGCGGCTTCCTGCAGCCAGGTCACCTGAGTCGGGGGCCTGGGATCTCAGAGAATCTGGGATATTTTGCCTCTTGTCTCCAGTCCCTGCAGAGGGGTCTCTACACCCAAGAGTGTATGTTACAGGCCTTGGAACTCGCCCAGCCCCAAGGGAGCTGTCAGGGTGAGGACAGTGTGCCATCTCTGAAGCAGGTGGTACCTTCCAGGAGTGTGTCTCGGGCAGACACTTGTAGGCTGTCAAGGTGCCCGTGCCTTTGGAGGGGTCCTTGTCTTCTTGTTTGTCCCTGGCTGCTGTTGGTTGTCAGCCCCAGAGGCCTGTGTTAGCACTGTGCAGCTCCCTTCCCCAGAACCCTCTGGAGTCCTGTCCCCCAGCGGGAGGAAGCAAGGTCCTGTAGTCCCCACTGGCTGGGGTGACTCAGGTCTAATGGCCACTATAGTGATCGTGTCACTGCTTCTGAGGCCCAGGTAAAAATTCCTTTACCCATGTGGTCCTGGAGCAAGCTCTCAGCCTGGCCTTCGCCACTGAGGCCCGTGGCCGTGGGTGGCTGGCCAGTGGTGACCCTGGCCTCAGGCTGGCACTGCAGAGACGGAGTTGATGTCACTGCTGCAGGTTTCTGGGTTGCCAGAGCTGTAAAGGTGGCTTCCCCTCTGCCATGGCATCCTGGCGAGGTCTAGCAGCCCTGGGGACTGTGCTCAAAGGCCACCCTCTGTGACGTGCCACCCAGGGCCAGGAAGACGCCAAGCACTCACCCGTGTCTGGTCTGCAGATGTGTTGAGAAGTGAGTTTACAGATAGAGCCGTGAATTGTTGAAGTCTGGCACTGCCAAGAACTTTAGGGTTGGAAGTCAGCTTTGAGAAATGGAATGGGAGCTGCTTTGCAGCTTTAACTGATTCCAAGGAGGCGCTCGAAGTCCATGGTGAGCTGCCTGTCTCGCTGCTGCCCAGTGGCAACTCTAGGTCAGTCTGTTGTTTCTGCCTGTAGAGTGACCATGTGTGCCCCAGGAGAAGACAAGGCTGGCAAGGTTTCAGTTCTGTAAGCTCAGCTGGGAGCTGCAGCCTGGACACAGAACAGGACCTCTGCAAGTTCCAGCTCCCTGGATGGAGCACACCCAAGGGCCCTGGAGGCCCCTCCACAGTGTGGACAGCATGTGGGGTTGGGGAGGGACGTTAGGGGCCTGGCTGTGGCCCCTGGTTATTGCTGAGTGAGGGAAGACATTCACTAGTGAGACCTGCAGTCGAGGTGTCCAGCCCCAGAGGGCCCCGTGGCCACCCATGGCCACATCTGGCAGGTCTCCTCCCCTGGGAGTGTTTCTTTGGCGGTGGGTATGGCGTCACAGATGGGTGGCCTGGTAATTCTTTCCTTGCCACCAGAGCCCCCATTTTCCAGATGGGGTCCAGGCTGCACCACAGCTCAGGGTAGTGGGGTTGGGCTGAGGTCGGCCGGGCCACGGCAGGTGCTCAGGTGCAGCAGCACTAAGTGTGGCCAGCCGGTGCCCCTTGGAGGAGACGCAGGGAGTCTTTTCCTTCAGCTTTGTCCTACTGTCCTTCTTGCAGTCCATGCACCTCCTTTCCTGGGTCTCTTGGAAGAACGATGCTGGGAAGATCTGCAAACTGGGGTGCGGGTGTTGCGACTGTCGGGCTCTGGAGGCTGGCGACCTGGGCTGAGGGCAGGAGACGGGGCAGAGCCTGCTGGCCAGGGCGGGGCTGACCCTGTCCTGTGGCCTGTGTTTCTCTGTAGTGAGCTCTGCTCTTCTCTTGCTTTTTTGGTTCTGCTTCTTTTATTTTTTTCTTATTGTGGTAAAGTGTCCATAGCAGTAAGTATTTTTTTTTTTTTTGCGGTACCGGGGATTGAACCCAGGGGCGTTCTACCTCCGCGCTACACCCCCAGCCCTATTTTTTTATACTTTATTTTGAAACCGGGTCTCACGAAGTTGCGGAGGGCCTCACTAAGTAGAGAGAGAGAGAGAGAGAGAGACAGGGAGAGAAAGGGAGAGAGAGCTGAGGCTGGCCGCGAACCTGGATCCTCCGGTCCCCGCCTCCCAAAGTACTGGGATTACCAGTGTGCGCCACCACGCCCGGCCAGCCCTATTTTTTTATACTTTATTTTGAAACCGGGTCTCACAAAGTTGCAGAGGGCCTCACTAGGGAGAGAGAGAGAGAGAGACAGGGAGAGAGAGAGAGAGAGAGAGAGAGCTGAGGCTGGCCGTGAACCCGGATCCTCCAGTCTCCGCCTCCCAAAGTACTGGGATTACAAGCGTGTGCCACCACACCCAGCAGTAAGTATATTTTTTATGCTGCGTACATATCACCTCTGTCTTTACACAGACCCTTCTCTCTCCTTTTTTTTTGTGGGGGGGAAGGTGGTACTGGGGATTGAATCCATGGTCTCACACATCTCTAGTCATCTTTATTTTATCTTTTTTTTGTGTGTGTGGTATTGGGGATTGAACCCAGGGGCATTCTACCTCTGAGCTACTTTTTTTCTTTTTTTTGTCCTACCGGGGACTGAACCTGGGGGCATTCTACTGCTGAGCTACATCCCCAGCCCTTTTTTTATTCTTTATTTTGAAACAGGGTCTCACTAAGTAGCTGAGGCTGGCTGCGAACCTGCGATCCTCCTGTCTCAGCCTCCCAAGTACTGGGATTATAGGCATGCACCACCACGCCTAGCTTTATTTTTTATTTTATCTATTTTTTAACTCCTTACTCCCTTCCTTCTGCAACCAGAAGCATCCCACCAAGCTACACCCCAGCCCTTCTTAAAAATTAATCAATTTATTTATTTATTTACTGGTACTGGAGACTGAACCTAGGGGCATTCTACCTCTGAGCTACACCCCCAGCCCTATTTGTGTGTGTGTGTGTGTGGGGATGCTGGGGATTTAACCCAGGAGCATTTTACCTCTGAGCGATATCCTCAGCCCTATATTTTAATTTTTATTTTGAAACAGGGTCTCACTAGGTTGATGAGAGTCTCACTACTTGCTGAGGCTGTCCTCGAACCTGCAATCCTCCTATTTCAGCCTTCTAAGTACTAGGATTACAGGGGTGTACCACCACACTCAACTAAAACATGGGGTTTTAGAAGTCTTTCTGGCGTGAATTTTATATCTCTTATATACCCAGTGCTGCCTCAGGCAGGGCCATGGGCGCAGGCCCACCATGGTCTTTTTCCTTTATGAAGGTACGGGGGCTTCCCTGAATTTTAGGTGTCTTTTTGTGTCTTCCTGCCTGTGCCCTGAGACACATGGGATGGAAGTTTCTGGAGTCTTCTCTCACTCCATGACCACTGCAGTGTCCTCCCTTCTCCCTCGAGCTCCGTGCTGGCACCTGGCTCTCCTTTGCGCCGTGTCTGTCTTGTTCCTGTTGGAGCAGGTCGTGCCGTGGGCTTGGCCCCGCTCTACCGCTGACCCGCTGAGGGTCCGGCCTCGCCCCTGTGGGGTTGTGGGGAGGGCGAAAGGAGGTCCCATCTGTCACACTGAGCACAGTGCCTGGCACCTAGCAGATGTTCCGTGGGAATCGTACACCTGAGTTTCCCATGCACGGGGCAGGGCATCTAGTCCCCACACAGGCAGGGGTGGCAGGGAAGTTCATCTGCTTGCTCTCTGTCACACACGGTTCTGGAACAGCCACCTTGGTTTGCTTGTCTCAGAGCCTGGGTTGCTGCCTCCCTGACCTGGACCACCCCCTTGAGGATGGCCTGAAGCTGCACGGGTTTGGCCACCTGTCCCTCTGTCCACCTGGCAGTGAGTCCTTAGCTGGGGATCTGCCGCTCATCCAGCATATCGTCCCCTGGGAACCCCACCCCACAGTTCTGTGACCTATTCTGCCATCTTCCAGTCTGCAGAGTAGGAACAGGTTCCCAGGCCTCCTCCCTGCCCAGAGAAGTATGGCTGTGCTCCTGCTGCCCAGCCCACCCTCCCCTGCCCTGTCCCCAGCTCTGGCTGCCGCACGTAGGGTCCTTGAGACCCACTTCTGCATCAGCCACAGCAGGGCGACCCAGGGAGACTCACCTGGACTTGGGGGGAGGGCTGGCATCCCTGCTCCCCCGCAGGTGGCCTCGAGTGGGTCTCTCATGTGCCCTGCTAACAACTTGTATCTGGTTCAGTTTCCAGGCTGAGAGACCAGCATTGAACGTCGTCATCTTCCCTCTGCTCCACGAGGGCCTGACGGATGTCATTCGGGACGTCCCCATGGTGCACCTGGATGAGATCACCTTGTTTAAGAGCAGAGTAGCAGAGGAGCCACCGAACCTGTGGTGGTGAGGGCCGGCCCAGCCTCCCTCGGTCTCGGTCGCCACAGGCCACCCCTGCCACAGGCCCTGAGGAGCCTACGGACCCTGGGACCCTTGGTTTGTCACAGTGGAAGAAAACATCTCTCCAGCTGCCCTGCAGCGCCCACCCCTCTTGCTTTCTCTCCAGAGCAGTCGTAGCTCAGTGAAGCTTAGGTTGATGGTTTGCACTCTGGGTGACAAGAAGGATCGGGGGGCTGTGTGTGGGGGCAGCAGTTGAGCTGGGCTGGCCTGTGGGGCCTGGCAGGTGGAATCCCTGCACGGAGCCTCACTTATAGTCATTGACCTCCCAGGGCCCTGCCCGAGTCGGGGTGCTGGGTGGGCTGCCAGTCCCTGCCCCACCCCTCGCTTCAGTTGAGGAGCACTCTGCCTGTGCTGTGTCCCTGGCCATCGAGCTCCGTGGACCGGCCAGTGTGCTGTGGGGGGTGGGCGGGCTTCCCGGCTGAGACATTTACAATGACATCCACAGTTCTGTCGCCACAGAACTGGGGTGCTATCTGCTTATCTCTTGTTAAGACACTTTTTAGGACTGGGGGTGTGGCTCAGTAGTAGAGTACTTGCAAGGCCCTGTTCCATCTCCAGTACCACAAAAAGAAAAAGGCGCATTTTAACCCAAGTGCATGTCTGGATGTTTCTAGCCAGATGCCACCTGCGGCCCGGTGGAGACCTGGGGCAGGGGCTGCTGGGCGGGGCCCTCTGGAGCCGAGCTCCAGGAGCTGGGCCTGTTTCTCACGAGGGGCTACCTTATCCCCCAATTCATGGCATTTGGCTTTGTTAGAATAACTAGAAACATTAAAACCTAGGATGGATGTGTGAGGAGTGATCAAGTCACCCTGCCTTCGATAACCTTATTTGACACTTAGAAAAAATTCAACAAAGCTGCTCTGAAAGTGAGGAAGGACCTCTTCGTGTCCAGGGCTTCCCCGAGCCTGGCCAGCTGCCTGTGTCCTTTGCACTCTACAGACTCCTTTAGCTGTTGTCCCCAGGCGCCTCTTGGTGATGGCCCTGTAGGCTGTGGGCATCATTGCAGTGGCTCCCAGCCCGGGTGCTGCGGCCTGCGCAGAGCTCACCAGGCCTCGCTCACTGCTGGGGCCCCTGCTGGCTGCCCCGTGACCCCCAGACCCAGCCTGCTCTTTTCTTCCTGTATTTCCATGGCAGCCAGTCTCCTGTCCTGCACTTTCCTCACTAGTGAAGGGCAGGGTGAGCTGGTCCCAGGGTGAGTGCACCTGCCCTTCGCTGGCTCTCTGAGCAAGCAGTGCTTGGCAGCTCTGCCCCTGTGACTGAGGGGATCCAGAGACCTTCCCACATCGCTGGGGTCGGAGTGAGGGGGAAACGGCTTTCCACCTGTGTTGATCAGGTCCCTGAGAAGTACAGGCCTATCTGGCCCCCTCTCTGCTTCTCTGTGCATGGGGCGCTGCCCCGCCCCAGAGCCTGGCTTTTGTTTACACAGGTGGGTCTGTGGCACGAGGCCTTCTTTCTCTGCGCCCTGTTTTTCTTGCAAGAGGGTGTCCTCGCCTCGTCTCTAGAGCACAGGGCTCTGCCTCCCCACTCCAGGCTGCAGCCGGCAGCCTTCTGGCCAAAGGGACCTATTTACAGGCTTATCCCAGGGTCTCCACAACAGGGCCCATGCTGGACCCAGAGCCTTCCCTCTCACCATCCTGACATGGCCTCCGAGAGCCACAAGCCCTTCCCATCCCTTCCTGTGGCATTGCGGGCCACAGGACAGGCAGCCCCGGGCCCTGACAGGGAGACGCTGAGGTCCCCCACATCTGTAGAGATGATCCACCCTGCCCCATCCCCCAGTTTCTGAGCATTTCATTAGTTTTAAACTCTCACCTGAAGGCCACCAGTGAGGGTGCTCAGGTCGGTGCTGAGGCCCTCTGGGGCTGACCACTTCTTGTCCTGACAGCAAGGGTGTGGCTGGTCACAGCCTGGCAGTGGTGGGCCCAGGAGAAAGGCAGGCGGCCAGAAGGTCCCGGGCCCTCAGACGCCCAGTGCCTCTGGCTCTGAGTCCTCTGCCCTTCACGTCCTTCTCCTTTGCTTTGGAGCTGGACAGAATTCTCTTCTCACTAGGAATTTTCTCCAAAGGCTGAACTGTTTCCGTGCGTCTCTCCTGGACAGCCCGTTCTCACGAGCCAGCATTCACCCAGCAGTGTAGTTGATGCTCACACACGAGGCCGGGCAGGGGTGCTGCTTACCAGAGGCTGGGGGCCCAGGCTGCCTTGAGAAGAAACCCCAAATAGTGGAGCTCATATCGGTAGGGTCCCCTGCAACAGTCCTTTGACTTAGAGTGAGAATAATTTCCTCTCCCCCTACACCCGAGACAGGATTCACCAGATGTTAATAACATGCTTATTTTCGCTAAGTGCTATTTTGGCACTGGTGTTAATTGCAATTTATATTCTGCAGCATCTTACGCTGGGAAAAAACCCCACCCTAATGGTCCCTGGTTGGCAGGACTGGGCTGTTAGTGGTGGGCCATATGCTGCCTGCTGAGAGGTGCACGCGTGGTCAGCACTCCTGCCTACGTGTGTGTGTGTGTGTGTGTGTGCATGTGTGTGCGCGCAAGCGCCTGCATGTGAGTGTGTGCCTGCCTGAGAGACTGGGAAGAGGGAGGAGACCCACATATTCATCCTTTTGTTCTAAAAAGAGGAATTCTCTGCCGGGCGAGGGGGCACTCCCTCGGCCCCCACCACCCTTGTAATCCCAGTTCTTGGGAGGCTGAGACCGGAGGATCCAGGTTCGCGGCCAGCCTCAGCTACTTAGTGAGGCCCTCCGCAACCTTAGTGAGACCCTGTTTCAAAAATAAAGAATAAAAAATAGGGCTGGCGGTGTAGCCCAGAGGTAGAATGCTCCTGGGTTCAATCACCGGTACCGCCAAAAAAAAAAAAAGGAATTCTCTGATCTCCCCCCAGCCGCCTCTGCCTGTGCCCCCCCACCTACCCCAGACCCAATCTGTGCAGCCTCCCCTGGCCCGCTGACTGACCCTGTGTCCTGAGGCTCCACATCAGCAGGCCATGCTGGCTCTGGGCTTCTGAAGGGAAGGCAGTCCAGCTGAGGCAGCCAGGGGAAAGGTGCGCTTCTGGCCCCAGCTGTCCCTTCCTGCCCTGAGGTGGCTTTCCTCCTTTCATGGCAAGTAATCGTACTGTCCAGAGGGAGGCCCTTCACTCCTTCATCCCCGCCCGTCAGTGCCCTTCAGAGGGCATGGGCTGGAAGGCTCGGCCCAGGCTCACGTCCCTGTCCTCAAACCTGGGCAGGCTTGGTGTTGAGAGCCACGCTCCCTTACCCGCTCCCTGCACCGGGACCCAGAGCTGAAGACCACTCGGCTGGGGACGGACACTGGGTGGGCCTGGGGCCGTGGGCACCAAGGGCCGAAGAGGATCTGAGATGTGCCCCAGCTGTGGGCCACACAAGCGGCACCCCCTCGGCCCCCACCACCCGCATTGTGACCTGCCCCCTTAGGATTCGGAAATCAGAGCTCTTGTGAGGAAAAACAAGGAGAAGCTGGTGGGTGAGGCACGATGCTGAAGAGAGCGAGGCGCCCGTGGCCACTGCACGTGTGACGAGCTGCCGAGCCTGCTGCTCTCAGTGGCGTCGGCCACAGTATGGGGCTCTTTGTGATGGGTGTCGTTTGCATTTGGGGGCACTCGTGAGAAGTTTTGAGGATCCCCTGGGTACGATGAGTAATCCGCAGAATCCTCCAAGCACCGTGGGTCAGTCACTCAGCTTTCTAGAGCTCTGGAGAGCGCCGGCCTCCCGTCGATGCCACAGTGCCAGGTGCTCACTGCGCGGCTCATGGAGGCCAAGGCTGGCGCTGTGGAAGCTGCCAGGATGCGAGCAGAGCCTTGGTTGCTGCGTTGTGTCCCCAGGCCGGTGTGTGTGTGTGTGTGTGTGTGTGTGTGTGTGTGTGTGTGGGCAGGCAGAAGCATGCTGTGAGTGCGTGTGTGTGCTTGTGGCCTGTGGCCCCTCGGCCTCTGCGCTGCACCTCTCACCCTGGCCGCCTGTGCTTCACCCAGAACCAGCTGAGCTCACTGTGGGGTTTGTTGTTTTATTTTTGTTTTTGGGGGAGGCCTTTCCCTGGCCCAGAGGTCTCGCCCATATCTTGTCACCAGGTGCTAAACGACCATCGCCTGCCTTCTGATGACCGACCTCCCCTTCCCTGCCCAGCTGCTGGAACAAGTGACACTCCCGAATCTGGGGTTTGCGCTAACAAACTACATTCTGAATGGGTGTTTTCATGTAAATTTGTGGCATGTGGAAAATTTAAATAAAGTGGACTTGATTTAGAAAGCCTGGCAACTGTGTGGTCCTTCCAGCAGGCCGCTGACCTTTCACCTGCCACCCTTCCCTGGGCCCAGGGCCCAAAACAGGTATGTGGATAGAGACCTGAAACTCAAATGGGCCCGATGCTGCCAGGGTGTGGGGCACCAGGAGGTGGCACCTGAGTTAGCCTTGGAGGCCAGGGATGCTGAAGAGAGTGGGAGAAACCGCGCGGGTCAGAGTGTATGGGCAGGCAGAAGTGTGCGGTGTGTGCACGTGGGAGAGCAGGGGTGCTGGTGTGGCTCCATGTGGCCTGGTGGACAATAGTGGTGGCTGGCTGAAGGTTGGCAGGGCCCAGTCAGCTACTCCCAAGTTAAATATATGTATTTATTTGTTTATTTACTTGTGTATGTAAAAATTATAAACTAGCCAGGCACAGTGGCACATGCCTGTAATCCCAGTATTTGGGAGGCTGAGACAGACAGGAGGATCTCAGGTTCAAGGCCAGCCTCAGCAACTTAGCGAGATCCCTCGGCAACTTAGACCCTGTTTCCAAATAAAAAAATAATGGCCGGGCATGGTGGTGCACACCTACAATCCTAGTCCTTGGGAAGCTGAGACAGGAGGATCGCAGGTTCGTGGCCAGCCTCAGCTACTTAGGCCCTCCGCAGCTTAGTGAGACCCTGTTTCAAAATAAAGAATGCAACGCCGGGCGTGGTGGCGCACGCTTGTAATCCCAGTACTTTGGGAGGATCCGGGTTCGCGGCCAGCCTCAGCTCTCCCTCTCTCTCTTCCTGTCTCTCTCTCCCTGTCCCTCTCTCTCTCTCCTTAGTGAGGCCCTCCGCAACTTCGTGAGACCCGGATTCAAAATAAAGCATAAAAAAAAATAGGGCCGGGGGCATAGCGCGGAGGTAGAACGTCCCTGCGTTCAATCCCCGGTACCGCAAAAATAAATAAATAAATAAATAAATAAATAAATAAAAAGAATGCAAAATAGGGCTGGGGGTGTAGCTCGGAGGTAGAATGCCCTTGGATTCAATCTCCAGTACCACAAAAAAAAAAAAAAAAGAGACACACTGGTGACTGTCATTAGCGACAAGCAGGGAGGAAGAGGAGGAGCCCAGGCTGAGAAACAGCCAAGAAATATGCTGAGCATGGCTCTGAAACAAACCAGCCCTGAGCTCATGAAGAAAGACGGCCATTTTGAGATGCGCTCAGCCTCCTCGGGCCCCTCCACAGGCTGGGCCCCATGCTGCCACCCTTCCGTGATGTCTGGAGGCCCGGTTGGCTGTGCGCAGCACTTGGGGCTGGCTGGGTGCAGTCAAACACACCTATAAACACAGCTACTCGGGAGGCCAAGGCAGGAGGACCACAAGTTCCAGGCCAATCTGGGTGACTTGGTGACACCTTGTCTCAAAATTTTTAAAAATTGGCGGGCGTGGTGATGCATGCTTGTAATCCCAGTACTTGGGAGGCTGAGACAGGAGGATCACAGGTTCACAGCCAACCTCAGCTACTTAGATCCTCTGCAACTTAGTCCCTGTTTCAAAAGAAAGAATAAAAAATAGGGCTGGGGGTGTAGCCCGAAGGTAGAATGCCCCTGGATTTAATCCTGGGTACCGCCAAAAAAAATTTTTTTTTAATTTAAAAATGGCTGGGAGCCGGGTGTGGTGGCGCACGCTTGTAATCCCAGTACTTTGGGAGGCGGAGACCAGAG
>PVJS01015880.1:0-38262 GCA_004027185.1 Glis glis
ACTTAGTGAGGCCCTCGGCAACTTCGTGAGACCCGGTTTCAAAATAAAGTATAAAAAAAAAATAGGGCCGGGGGCGTAGCACGGAGGTAGAACATCCCTGTGTTCAATCCCTAGTACCGCAAAAAAAAAAAAAAATAAAAAATAAAATAAAATTAGAACTTAAATCCACCTCTTAGTCTGTGAAATATCACACAGGAATGAATAAACATATGAAGTTCTTAATTATTGAAGTTAATTCAATTGATATATGTCACACTCTGAAAATAGTGAATATGGCTACTTTCAACTCACCCATATTTATAAATAACAAAACAGATATTTATTCAAACAAGAAAAACCCTTAAATAAATATTTACATTTACAGATAATAATTCTGACCAAATATATAATATAAAAATATAACTAATAAAAGGGAGGAAAGCCCCAAAAGTATCAAAGTAATTTAAAAGTCTTTCTTAAAGTGTTTTTGTTTAGAGCTGTAATATATAATTTAAATTTTAAATTACACATTCTACAGCTATATCAACATGAGAGGGAAATCCATACCTTAATATCCTAAATTATTCTATCATTGACAAAATTTAGAAACATATATGTAGGTGTATTGATCTCATACTGCTTCTGTAACAATCTGTGGTAAGCTTAGTGGCTAAAGTAGTATACATTTCCCATATCGCTAGGCTCAGCCGGTTACTCTCCATAAGATCTCTCAGGTTGAAATCCAGGCGTCAGCTGATTTGGGCTTTAATCTAAAGTATTTGAGAACAAATCTCCTGTGCTCTTTCCCTCTGTTGGTTGCATTCAGTGCCATGTAACTGAAGGTGGGATTCCTTCCAAAGACTGCCTGGGTTCCTTGCACCTGACACCCTCTGTCTTTAAAGCACACTATATTGCATCGAATTGTTCATGTGCTTCAAATCTCTCTGGCTTCAGCTTCTACCACAACTCTCTGACCTTCTATTTTTCCCTCAGCTGGGAGAAAGCTGCTTTTTTTGTAATGAGTTTTATTTTTATTTGACAAATACCAATTGTATATGTTTGTGGGGTATGATGTGATATTTCGATATATCGTTATACCTAATGGAATGATCACATCAGGCTAATTGGTTATCTATCACTTCAAATATTTCTTATTTGTTTGTGGTGGTGATATTTTAAATCTTCTCTTTTAGCTATTTTGAAATACAATACAATATTATGAATTTGTCATTTTGCTGTGCAATGCCAGAACTTCTCCTCTGATCTGTCTGTAACCGTTTTTAAATGTTCATCTGAATGCATTAAGTTCATAAAGGTAATCCAAGATAATTTTTCAGTTTTAATGCCACTGACAAGTAGCCTTAATTACTTCTGTGAAAACTCTCCAGCCTTTGTAATTGAACATGTTTATGAGTGTGATGCTGTGGGCGAGGGGTAGAAAAGGTCTGGCAGTCAAGTCTTTGCCTACCAGGATGGGAAAGACATTGCTTATTTTCATCTCCCTTGCCCCCAAATCTAGACAAAATTAGACAAAACATGAAGAGAAGCACTCAAAAAAATCTCAGATCACTCAAAAAGCATAATGAAAATCATCATAGATAAAAGATTGAAAATACATGTGACTCAAAAAAGCACATCTAAAAGCATGAAGCATTCTGAGCTACTGTTCTCTTTATTATGAAACAAAACCATCCATGCGTTTAGCTGAGCTAGAATAGAAGCAAGATAAACTGTTCCCTCAACACTAAAGCAAGTGTCTATCCCCATGGGTCCATTCCTACCTTTAGAAGAAAACAGTGATAAAAAGTATACTGAGATTGCTCTGTAGTTGTGGTTTACAGTAGCATTTGTTCTAGAGTGCTCTGAACACATCATCATTGCTTCCTGATTCATCCATCAATTTGATGAAATTTGAAATGGCATTATCATATCTAGTGCCAGAGACCAGGAGAAGGTAACTTTAAAATCTCACCAGCATTTACTGTTATTTGACTTCTTGATGATTGCCATTCTAATTGGGGTTGATGGAATCTCAGTGTAGTTTTAATTTGCATCTCCCTAATGATGTTGAACATTTTTTTCATGTATTCATTGGACATTTGTATTTCTTGTTTTGTAAAGTATCTATTTAGTAAAATTTTCCATTTCTTGATTGGGTTATTTCTTTTTTCAGTGTTAAGTCTGTTAAGTTCTTTGTATATTCTAGCTCTTTGTCCTCCATCAGAGGGATAGCTGACAAAGATCATCTCCCATTCTGTAGGCTCTCTCTGTAGACTCTTGACGTTTCCTTTGATGAGAAGAAACTTTTTAAGTTAATCTTGTCCCATTTATTAATTCTGGCTTTATTTTCCTTATCTTTGAGTATCTTATTGAGGAAGTTTCTACTTGTGCCTATGTGTTTGGAGTGGTGGACCCATTCCCTCTTCTAGTAATTTGAAGCTCAAAGCAGCACAATTCATAATAGCCAAATTATGGAACCAACCCAGGTGTCCATCAACAGATGAATGAATTACAAAATTATGGGATGTATACACCATGGAATTCTACTCATCCATAAAGAAGAACAAAATTATGTTATTTGTAGGAAAATGAATGGATCTGGAGAACATTGGGCTAAGTGAGATTAGCCAGTCACAGAAAGTGAAAGGTTGTATGTTTTCTCTCATATGCAGAAGCTAGAAAGTAATTGGGAAATAAGAGGGACTTCAGATAATGAAGGAGAAACTCAAGTGGAGCCAAGGAAGTGGTCTTGGGGAGGTCATGGTGGGGGAAGAGGAAGAATTAATGAAAGAAACACTTCCACTGACATTATGTACATATGTGAGAATACCAATGCAAATATCAATATTTTTTATGAAGAAGAGGGTAAGTAGGGAGGGAGCTAAGGGAAAACTTCACCAAGTGCTGTGTGCATGTATGTCACTATCACTATGAAATACATTATGATGTGAGATTACAGTACACCAATAAAAGTATAAAAATAGAAATAAAAAATAAAATAAAATTTCCAGTTAGTGAAGGTTGATTTCAGAGAAAGAAGGATATCACTAAAAAACATAGAGAAAATCTACGACTCTAAATGGCAAAACAAATGCAAAATTTCAAATAAATGAAAATCAGTGATGCTTATAAAGAGCCAAGATAATGCAGTAAAATGGATTTATTAAAATATGTCAAACAATGCAAATTAAACATAGTTTTTAAAAATTGGAATGACATGATGACATGAAATTTTTAAAAACTAAAGGAATTGTGAAATAAACCTGGGAAAATTAGGTGAGAACTTATGTATCTGTCTAAAAATCTTGAACACTATAGATATAGTAATAAAAATTCATTAGAGGGAATAAACATTTGTTAGGAACAGTGTAAGAGAGAATTTATAAATTAAAAAAATTGTGAAAAAATCAGTAGAAGCAATGGTAAAGCTTAAATAAAAAAGAACATCTGGCAAAAAAGATAAATAGATATACTACTATATGTTTTAAAGAATTTCTAGAATAAATCATGAGCAAGAATCTATTAAAAGAAATATATGGAAAGATAATTTTGGAGATATCTCCAGTATTTAAAAACTTGTGTTGCTGATAATTTGAAAAGAAAAACAAAGTAAACTACTAAGGAATTTTATAGTGAAGATTCAAAAAAGAAAAGAAATCAGAGACAATTTGCATAGCTCCCAAAGAGAAAGCAAATTACCTATAAATAAAAAAAAAATCTGGTCGACAGCAGAGTACATATGATCACCAAGACAATAATCAACAAATATTTTGACAACAGTAATAGAAAGTAATTGTGAACTTCAAATTTTTTATGTAATATTCATGAAAAAATAGATGCAAGATAATGATATTCAATGATGGAGAAAGGCAGGAATATCTTAGCCACAGAGTATGGCCAAATAGACTTAAAATATTTTAGTAAATATGAAAATGAACCAATAAAAGAAATAAAGTAGATTCTCAGTGTTTCATAGATTGATATACTATTTCATAAAATGTATCACCTATTGAATATTAAAATATAAGCAATTTTACTGTGGTCAGCAAAATAGCAAAAAGAGCATTCTAAACAAAAAAATGGAGAACTGAAAGATATGTGCTAAGTAAATTATGTTTGGAAAATGAGATGTGGAAAGCATCTAAAAGTCCACTAATAGACAAATAAATTATGAAATTATGCATATAGTGAAATATTTTTACCCTTGAAATATGAGGAACTCCTCCCATTCGCTACAACATGTAGGAAACTGAAAGACAACAGAATTTTTTAAACTTCCAAAGGAAGAAGACATAGCTCTAGAAAAAAATTGTATATTTTAAATATAGTATAAAAATGAATTACTTCATGACAATGAATTTCATAAACCAGGTAAAAATGAATATTTGTAGATACAGCAAAATTACCAAATTTAATTTGAAAATATATGAAAAATATCAAAAATAAATACAAATAAAAACAAATCAACATATTCATCATTTAATTAGGGAAAATACAAGTACCAAATTCATATGGAAGCAGTGAAAATGAAATAATTCATATAAACTCTTAGAATATTATTGGCACAAAGTAAGCATTTTTAAAATATCATCATTATTTATCATTGCATTGGAATAGGTTTGGACATTCTACAGTGACAAGTTCTTATTTTTCCCCTTTGGTTTTGGGAATGAACCTGAGTCACTGCATTTTCCATGGAACTGAATTAAACTATGTATTGAAAGAATAATAAAAATGGTCTTTTTTTGTCTGCATTGTTCTTCCCTTTCCCTAAGTTGACTACGCAGAGAGGATTCCCCAGAGCCCATGGGATCTTCAGGGGGAAAAGCACTATGGAGGTGAACATTCATCTTCCCTAGAATGCTGAGGAACTTTTCAGAAGGTTCACTTCTTTCTCTCATCATGGGTAAAAGGGTACAGGGAATAAAGCAGAAAACAGCATGGCTAAACCTGGGGTCACATAGAAACTAAACAAGGGCATGGAACCCACAGGGAGCAGCACAAAGATTTTGGTGGTAGCTAAGCATACATGCCAGAAAATAGTGCTAGACTGAAGGAACCAGTTCACAGCATAGGCCATTGGCAAAGCTTGGCTGGTCACTCCCAGAAAAGGTGGAAAGTGCTACCTACCTTGAATATTAATATTAATATTAATCAGTCAGTAGATTAATCAGCACTCCTTTTGCCTCAAGGCATACCCCCAGATCCTGCTTAGGAAGAAAGATGACTACCACAGTAAATTTTGACGAAAATAAGATGATAGTTCTGCCTCACCTGGGAGATTAACTGTGGTCCTAAAGCACACTCACATATCCTACCCAGGGAGGGAGCTTAATCTCAACTATGAATTTCTACTGAGCATAGTTTCTGGTCCATTCATCCTGATCCACTTAACTTCATGGCCACTTAGGCAACCATGTTCAACTGCCTATTTCAAATAGTAGCAACTTCTGGCCAGAGAATACAACCTGTGGGCAAGCCAGAGGAAACTGAAATTTCCATCCAGTAGCTCAGACAGTGGTCATAATAGATAGCAGAACCTAGTCGGTTGTCCCACCCCAAATCAGTGAAAGGCAATAGTCCAGCCATATACAACACCTGAAAGCATGTTTTGCCTACTGAGGATTATTACCAGCTGGCCTGCCCAGAATTATAGGCTAGACTGAACACTGAAGGTCTATTCCTGATAAAGAACACCTGTAAAACCAGAAAAGATGGTTGTCTCAAATATGCAAATTCCAACAAAAGGATACAAGGAGTATAAAGATACAAGAAATCAAAATTTTTGCAATGTGAAGTAACAAAATTCCAATAATGGACCCTAAGAAAAGGCAGGTATATGAAATGACCAAAAATTTTTCAGAATAATCCTTTTTTAAAAGATTATGGAGGTTCAAGAATATATGACTAAAAAATAAAATTTGGAAAACAATACATAGACAAAATTAGAAGTTTGACAAAGGCAATTAATATTATAAATTTTAGAGATGAAGAATAGAATAACTGAATTGAAAAATGCAACAGAAAGCTTCAGCGGGCAGCTTATCAATTTAAAGAATTAGTGCACTTGAATATAGAAAATTTGAAATTATCCAATCAAACAAGCTAAAGAAACAAAAAAGAAACACAAGGAAGAAAGGTACTGAGGATTATGGCACATAATAAAGAGACCTAATCCATATATCATAGTAATTCAAGAAGAAGAAGGGGGAAAAAAAGGAGGGAGCACAAATCATATTTAAGAAATAATGGACAAATAATTTTCTTAATCTGAAGAAAGAAAACAATATTTAAGCACAGAAAGTATAGAAGCCTCCAACCAAATTCTATCCAAAGAGGAATCCCACAAGATGTACAATTATCAAACTATCAGTAATCATAAACAAAAATTCTAAAAACAACAATAGATAAAAAATATAACACAAAGGAGTCTCAATACAACTATGAGCAGGTTTCTCAGTAAAAATCAAGCAGTCCAGCAGAGACTGTAATGACATATTCAAATCACTGAAGGAACAAAGCTGCCAACTCATAATATTTTAACCTGAAAAACTGTCAGAAATAAGGGAGAAATAAAAATGTTTCTAGATAAAAGCTAGTGGAGTTCATTACCACTAGGCCTGCACTATCGGAATTGCTAAAAAAAAAAAAAAATGGTTGAGCTGAAAAACTGAAACAAAAATCTGCTTACTAAAATTTATCAAGTACAAAATTGAAGCAGTATTCAGAATATTCTAGGACTGTTAGGGTATATATAAAGTAATTTTATTAATAGATTGAGAATAAAATGTCTAAATTGTTAATAACAGCTCTAGCTAAAATAAATTCTTAAGAGTGCATAAACAAAATGATGTAAATTTAAATATCAAAAACACAAAATGGGGGTAGTAAAGTGTAGAGTTGTAAGCAACCAGAGTTAAGCTATTATATTAGCCTAAAATAGACTATTAAATGTGTAAGGTTTTCTAGGGACAATCATGGTAATAAAAAAAGCAAAAATCTATGAAAGATAAAAAATAAAAATGTCAAAACATACAGAAATTCATCAAAACACAAAGAAAGACAACAAGAGAGGAAGAAACCAAGTATTTAAAAACCAAATGGCAGATGTGTCATTATAAAAAAATTACCTCAAATATAAGTATATTAAATCTCCAATAAAAATATAAAAAATGAATAAATGGGTAAAAAAGCCAAGATCCAAATATATACTACATATAAGAGAAGTATATAGTTTTAACTTTTAAAGAAACATGTAGACTGAAAATGAAAGGATAGGAAAATATTTACATGTAAATGGAAACCAAAAGAGATCAGGGGTAGTAACACTTATACCAGACAAAATATACTTAAAGCCAAAAACTGTAAAAAGAGACAAGGAAATAATGTAATGAAAAAGTGTTCAATTCACAGAGGATATAACAATTGAAAATGTATGAACACTCAATACATAAAGCAAATATAAAAGAATCTAACAGAATATAGATTGCCATACATTAATGGTAGGGGACTTAAATGCCTCAATTTCAACAATGGATAGATCATCTAGAGAGAAAGGTAATATTGAAACATTGGGCTTGAACAACCTACTAAAACAAATAGATCTTCCAGACATATACAGATCATTCCATCCAACAGCAACAGAGTACACACTCTTCACAAGTACACGCAGAACATTCTCTAGGATAAATCATGTTAGGCCACAAGACAATTGTTACCAAATTTAAGATTAAAATTATGTCAGGTACATTTTCTGGCTATAATTTTATGAAATTAGAAATAAAAAACAGGAGGAATTTCAGAAAATTGACAAACACATGGAAATTAGATAATATGCTTTTGAAAAAAACACTGGGCCAAAGAAATAGTTAAAAGGGAAATTTAAAAATATCCAGATGTCCATCAATATATGAAAAGATCACAAAATTATGGGATATACACACAATAAAATTATACTCAGCAATAAAGAAGAACAAAATTATATCATTTGCAGGAAAATGGATGGACCTGGAGAACATTATGTTAATTGAGATTAGCCAGTCACAGAAAGTGAAGGGTCACATGTTTTCTCCCATATGCGGAAGATAGGGAATACTTGGGATACAAGAGAGGCTTTAGATAAGGGAGGAGAAACTCCAGAGGATCCAGAGAGGTGGTTTTGGGGAGGGAAGAGGTGTAAGAGGGAGAATTAATGAAGGAAACACTTCCATTGACATTATGTACATATGTGAGAATATTAATGCCAATCTCAATCCCTTGTATGGGGAAGGGGGTGAGTGAGGAGGGAGGGCAGGAAAGCCCACCAAGTGCTGTGTGCATGTATGTCACTATCATTGTGAACTGCATTATGATATGAGGCTATAATGCATCAATAAAAGTTAAAAATATATGTATCTCAAGACAAGGTGGAAATATAATATCCCAAAAGTTATAGGATGCCGCCAAAGCAATACCAAAAGAAAAGATTATAATAATATACTCCTATATCTATAAAGCAGAAAGATAACAACTCAGTGTTATGCCTCAAAGAAATAGAAAGGGAACAAACTAAGCATTATGTTAGCAAAAGGAAAAGAACAGTAAAAATTAGAGCAGAAACAAATAAAATAGAGAGTAGAAAAATTGTACAAAAGATTAACCAAAGTAAAAGTTGAATTTTTGAAAAGATAAATAAAACCTCAAACCTTTAGATAAATGAACCAAGAATGTAGGAGTAAATTTAAAAAAACAGATCAATAAGTAAAATAAATAAAACCAGAAATGAAAGAGGAGATATTACAATGATGGTACAGAAATATAAAGAATCATAAAAGTCTACTATGAAAAACTAGATGCCAAAAACTTTGATAACGTAGATAAATTCTGACATGCCTACAAATTACTAACATTGAATCATAAAGAACTAGGAAATGTGAAAACGGATCAGTGATGAGTGAGGAAATGAATCTCTAATAAAACATCTCCCACCAAGGAAAAATGGAAGACTGGATTGCTTCACTGATAAATTTTACCAAACATTTCAAGAATAATTCATGCAAATACTTCACATTCACAGACATTTCCAAAAAATAAGAGGAGAGGATCTCTTCATATTTACCTGATACATTAGAATTGGTATGTTTAAAGAGATGTCTGTACTTCCATGTTCACTGCAGCCTTAATTACAACAGCTAAAATAAAGAATCATCCTTAGTAGTCATCAATTAATAAGAAAATATGAGACATACAAAGTGGAATCCTAATCCACCATAAAAAGGGGGAAATTTTGTCATTTGTGACAACATAAATAGGAATGGAGAACCTTATATTAAGTGAAATAAGTCAAACACAGAAAGATAAATATCACATGTCCTCACTTATACATGAAACCTAAAACAATTGAACTTATATAGTAAAAAGTAATTTACTAGTGACTGAGAGAGGGAGGTGATGGGGAAATGATAGTCAAAGTATTATATATTTCAGTATTGCCAAAAGAGCACATTTCAAATATTTTCATCACAAAAATGTTAAGTAATTGAGGTGATAGATATGTTAACTAGCTTGATTTAATCAATCCACATTGTATTAAAATAATATCACTGTATCCCATAAATATATGACTACATGATAAAAATAAATTTAAAACATTTTACCTATACAGAAACATACAAACATATGGGGAAATAGAAATAGAACTGTCATCCAAAAAGGACATAAACAATGATGATGAGCTAGGAGCGGAAGAATCACACAAGTCCTGTTCCTTCACTACTGTGCTTAATTGGAGTCAAAAAGTATCTTCCTGAATAACTACTTTTCACTGGCTAATTCTCTATGAAGTTATGCTTCTAGCATTCATAGTTATACTGCACTTTTTAATATTTAGCAATTTTTCTCACCAGCATAATTGCTTCAGGAAGAAAAACCTCAATATGCTCATATTTTAAGGTCTCAAAGGTACTACAGTCACGTTATACTTTATTTTAGCATTCCCAATTACTATGACAATTATTCAGAGCTATATTCCCAATCCCACATGATAAATGTCCATGAATTGACCTGGTTTTTAGTTGCTTTTACCTTTATCTATGAACAAGACATGCCCATTTGGTCTTAAAATCACATTATGTGAGTGGCCATATTAATGAAGCAGGAAGATGATTCCATCCACTTTAAGCCCAAATCAGTACAGAGTTTAGTCAAGGCATCTAAAATGTTCTTGGCTATCTGAGAGAAGTTCTACTATAAGACATGTGCCAGATAAAACACATTAAGTAGAAATATACTTCCTAGAAAAAAGCTTTAAATGTAGCTAAACTGCAGTGCAGGAAAAGACTCTAAAAATTGTCCTTAACAGCTCTATTAAACTTTTTTCATTTATGAATACAAATACAGTTGCAGGTATGTTTCATTCATGTCATTCTATGATCATTATTATCATTGTATTCTTGCTAAGAGTATCTATGAATAGCTGACAGAATGTTTGTCTTCTCAGTAGAATATAAAGGTTGTCATTTTTGTCTCGGGAAATGTGATTTAAAATCTGTAGACATTTGTGTCAAGTGGTATCAAATTTGTAATTCTTGTGATAACACTTTCACACAAAGAAGATAGGCAGTTCAAAATCTTGATACCAAGATTCAAAGATGAAAAATCAACACAGGCTATGTTGATGTGTAGGGAACATTTTTACATTATCATTTAGAGAGCAGTGGATGTAGTAGACAGTTCTGATACCATTTCTGATCATTTTCCTTATAAACATGGCATGTCATTGTAATTGGATCAAGATTTAGCTCTGCTATGAGCCAGCACAGACTGATATTACCATCTATTATCCTCTACATTGTAATATCTGCAAAATATGGGACTGTAAAAGACAATTCATGAAACACCAGTGGAAAAGGAACCTATAGAAAAGTGACTTCTGAGCACATGTTGTATTTAAATTTCATGACAAAGCTTTCTACAAAAGGTATGTTTTATGAAAATGGCATTCCCTGCAGAATAGCAATGCTTTTAGTTGTTCTTTGGAGAATGCAGTTAAAATGACTAATTATTTTTTAATATCTGCAGAAGAGAGAAAAGTCTTAACTGAAACTATTGATAAGGATCTATCATCTCTATGTTAAGTAATAAGAAACACCTGAAACTCTAAAAGCAATCTATTTCTACCAAGACTACTTTATAATATGTAGTAATAAGTGTGTGCTTTATTTTTTCAGATTTAATCATGCCAAACACCTAATATTTCAATAATTTGGTAGGTACTATTGTAATAACAAGATATATTGTATTGTTAAAAGGTGTTTTGCAGAGAGATATACAAGAAAATATATGAATGTAGCTATTTCTCTAAAAACAACAGATGTGATATATATTTTAACTATTATCTCCATCAGTGATACCTAGGATTGAGAACTGTATTTAAACCAGATGCTGTGTTTGCTTGTACAACAAAACTATTTCAGTGGATCATAATTATCTAGCTATCTGATTGTAGGTAAAGTAAGATTTTCTTTGTAAGAGATACAGGAACATATCTATCAAGTCTCATTTTTCAATAGCATGAAATCATGGTTGAAATGGAAATGTAGATTTATTAGATCTCAACCTAGCAAGCCAGAAGCTAGATAGCTGACAAAATATTTCAATGTCCTATCACAGTTCAGCTGTTGTAGTAAGTGACTTTGGACAATGCTCCAGTGAATACTATAATTGTATGAGGTGGCAGGTGTAATGCTATAGCATACTGGAGTGGGGCTGGGTTAGTCCAATAAGCTTTCAGACAATGGCAAAGAGTATTTTATAGGCCCTGGAGATAGCTTTCATGTAGAACCCATAACTAGTTCTTACTAGTTATCTTGATGAGCACATCAGAAAATTAGCTCATCTTAACATGATTTTTTTTCATGCTCCTTGACTGAGGACTAAGTTATATTTCTCTTAAAATTGAAAAGACAAATTTTCTATGTCCATTTCAATCAATGTCGTCTTAGACAATTCAATATTTTGTTCCCATATTATTCCATGAAATGTTTCTAATCATAATTTTCATTGAATAAATGAAGATCAGTTGAATGAGCGAATAATAAGATGGTAAGTATCATTATGTTATCCATTTCATCTTCATGGTTTTAGGCTTACAATATATGAAATATTCTCAATAATTATCTACCCAGCTTTTAAGGAACAGCAGTGTAGGAAATTCAGCAATCTGGTTATGTGAGGAAATTGACTACTTTTTTTAAATTGACGTGATTGCTTCATTGCTATGTAGAAACAGACATTTTTCTTATGGTATACCATTTAGAAATTTGAATTTTCCTTATTTACTTAAATGTGATTTGCTTCAAATTCTTTAAACACTACTCTGTACTCTTACCATTTTAACTTGTGTTTTTTATGTCCATATCATCTTCCTTGCAAAATCATAGGCACTTCAAATATAGTCTCTATGCCTATTTTATTATTATATTCTCAATACTGCCTAATAGCACCTTATAAAAGGTAAAGGGAAGAAGGGATATTTTGTTGCACATTTGTCAGTGCAGTACTGTGTGCATGTGTGTCTTTATCACTCAGAACTACATTATAATGTGAGACTACAATGCGCCAATAAAAGTGTATCACCTGCCGGGCGTGGTGGCGCACGCTTGTAATCCCAGTACTTGGGAGGCGGAGACCGGAGGATCCAGGTTCACAGCCAGCCTCAGCTACTTAGTGAGGCCTCCGCAACTTCATGAGACCCGGTTTCAAAATAAAGTATAAAAAATAGGGCCGAGGATGTAGCTTGGAGGTAGAAAGCCCCTGGGTTCAATCCCTGGTATCACAAAAAAAACGTCTATCACCTATCTGTCTATCTATCATCTATCTATCCGTCTGTCTAATTGCAGTGAGAAAAAAGTCTGACCTGCACAATACTATCACCCTTATACACAGAGTGATATTTTTAGGTACACAAAAAAGCAGAATCATTATTTTCTAGCAAAATCAAATTTTACTTTGTCTTCATACACTTGTTATATTTCAGAGATACATCTTATAAATAATGTAAGAGTTTAGTCTATTTGAAAAAGTAATCATGACTCTGACTATAGAAAAACTGTGTCAAAATAAGTGTGTGCCTCTTCTTTTAAATAAATGCTAATATTTCCAAGAACTGATACTGGGATGAAATCAAGTTTGATTTTCTTTATTTTTAGATTAATTTCTATGGAGAAATCTATACTCTTTTGCCAAATTTCATTTTAGGCAGAAAATAAAGTAATTCTGCTTATACATGTTTTAGCAGATGAAGCAAGTTATTTTATCCTTGTCTCTTAGATGAAATAGTTGAACCACCATAGTATAATGAATACTTTCTTCTAGGCTATTTAAGAGATCCTCTCAGTATACAGAAAAGTAATTAAGAATGCAGACAAGTTTCTGGAAAATTCTATTTGAAGAGATGATAGCACCTGTTTCTTCCCCCTTACTCTGCAGTCACAAAAACAAAATCTTGGTTATAAAAGAGTAGACTGTATTATGAGAAATGTATCTAGTGGAACAAAAAAATAAAAAAACTTGGCTTGTGCACACAATGTGAAAAAGGTCTAGAGCAATAATACACCCGCCAATCTGAGCGTCATAAAAATAAATATTTCTGCAAAAATGCAAAAGAAATCAGACTATGAACCCACAAATTTTTGTTGCCAAGCAGGACTGCTTTTCAGATGCCTGCATCTGTTGTAAACAGACCAGACGGATATACATAGAAATAGAAAGCTTCAAAGAAAGGGAGTGATTCACATGCCTTGCTTTAATAGCACTATGAAGCTTGATTTGAAGTAGATCGGTTTTCGAAGCAGGTGTCCTAAAGGTGCCATCAGACTGCGGAAAGTCAGGTAGTGTTTGAAAGCTTGCCAGCTTGAAGGCCATTAATTGACAAGCTGTGAAAGTCCAGCATCACAGGCAAGAAAATTACACAAAGGGGCGATCCTTGATTCCTGGCACCTCACCCAGAGAAACAGTAGAGGGAGCTGCCAATCTTTCAAGACCAAAGTGTACCCAGTGTGCAGCTTCTATGATCAACCTCTAAGTATGAATTTCACTGGGCAGAAATCACTATAATGTCTCTAATTGCCATATGTTACTTGATTTATATTATTTTACCAAAGTACCAAAGTACCAATTCAGAATTATTGGGGGGAGGGGGGTAATAAGGCATGAACAAAATAGCTTATTCTTGCTGATGGTTCCTAATTGCTAATATTTGTGTGATGCTCAAAGACATGAAAAAGGCCATGTGCAGAGATAAGTTTATCTTAATCATAGATATTGTGAGGCTATTTAAATTCCTTCTTGTTTGTAAGAAATATATCTATATATTTACTTATATACACACATGTTATATATATATGTATACACACACACACACACACACACACACACATATATATACATATATATATATATTCAGGGTCTCTCTAAGTTTCTTAGGGCCTTGCTAAGTTGCCGGGGCTGACCTTCAACCTGTGATCCTCCTGTCTCAGCCTCCCAAGTACTGGAATTACAGGCACACCACCGTGTCTGGCCTGGATTATATTTTTGTATAAATATGTTTAAATTTCTCCTTTTTAAGAATGTACTTCAGGAGAGCAGCCAGATTTGAAAGCGGCCACACTGAGCAATTGTAAAGATTTTTGGTTACAATTTTTTTAAATACAGCAATATAGTAATTACATAACACTTGACATATTTATTCAGTGTCAGCCTCATTGTGAGATGGGCTGCACATCGTCTCCTCACTTGACTGCTAATTGCCCCAAGGTAATCCTCTTGAACATACTGAACAGAGTGGTAAACTACACAGAAACCCTGCCAATGCTGAATGGTGAGAGAACCTCATAAGAATGCACAACTGGTTATTAGAAAAGGCATTCTGTCTACTACAGAATAATTGAATGTGGTGCCTTGGCATTAAGGAGTGTCTCATCGCATTTGCTGAGTGAGAAGGTACCCTGGCAGACAGTGGCCTCTTTGCTCTGATTCCTATGCAATACACAAGCCCCAAATTGACAGGCCTATCTGAGAAAAAGATCTGAGAAAAATTATCATTCCTCCTTCCCATTACCATCATCTTTTATTCTTCTTTTTCCTCAAAATTATAGTCTATTTCTCTTCTCAGATGTATCAAAGTAGGACTAAAAAGACAAAGATATGGATTTATTGACATCTATTATCATATGCATGTAAGAAAGAAGATGGAATGATTCCTCTTAAAGTGTCAGAATCTGTCTGGGCTTGGTGGCACATGCTTCTATCCCAGTACTTGTTAGGCTGAGACAGGAGGATCACAGGTTCAAAGACTCTCAGGAATGTAGCAAGACTCAGCAACCTAGCAAGACCCTGTTTCAAAACAAAACATAAGGGCTGGTGGTGTAGCTTAGAGGTAAAATGCTTCTGAGTTCAATTCCCAGTACCAAAAAAAAAAAAAAAGAGAGAGAGGAGATGCACCTGCCAGCCCTATACTGAGGTAATTCTTCTACAACACTTGAGATAACAGTGGCATATTGCTTGAAGACATATATTCATAACTGCAAGATTCAAATATAACCTATTTTTAACTACTGTGTTATTTCTGGAATTAATATAAACAACCGAAAACTCAACCATTTCCAAATCACACCTTGGTTGTTTTTCTAGCAAAGATTTTCTGTGATGCCTTTAGGTCACAGAACATCCTAAAATCATTAGTTAATCTGGTTTTGGATATATTTGAATGACTCCTTTGCAAATAGTATCTTTGTAACTTTATATATTGAAGTGAATTTTGATTTTAAAAAGAATTACAAAGAATACTACATCAAAAGCATGGTTTCACTAAAAATATTAATAAATTTAATATTTATTCATGAAATACAAACTTTTCCATTCCGTAAAAGCCATGCAAAGAACATGGAAACAAATATGAGAGAAAATATTTACAAATCATGTCTCTGACAAAGGACTCTGTCTTTGTTTCTGACAAATGGCTTTAATCCAGAATATGACATTGGAGAGGACTACTAAACGTATATAAAAACGATTAAGATCAATAATCATCAGAATTATATAAATCAAAACAACAATGAAATATTCACATGCTGGTAAGGAGGCAAAATAACTGGTGTTCTCTTATATTTCTGTTTAATATAAAATATAAACACAACTTTGGAAAGCATATTGGCAGTTTCTTAGACATTAAATTAACACACTTACTATATGACCCAGTACCCCTACTCCTGAATATTTACAACATAGAAATGATAACTTATGCTTCCACAAGTTTCTGTATATAAATGTTTATAGTGGCTTTATTTATAATAGGAAATAACTGGAAATAATACAAATGTCTTTCAGCTGGTGAATAGGTATAAAAACTTTAATAAACTTACACAATGGAATATTACTTATCAATAAAAATACTTCTAATAAATGCAACAAATAGATGAGTCAAATATATTATGATAATTAGAGGAACCATGAGTTAAAAGGAAACACATATATATATATATATATATATACATGTTTATATGTATATATATATGTTTATATATATATATATATTTAAAGGCAAAATTATATCAACAAAAATCAGACAAGTCACTACCAAGGGTTGGATATATGGGGGGTGTCTATGTAAAGGAAGTTTAAGATTATATTTTCTTTGATGTGATTTTTGTGACTATATTTTATTTACAATATTGTATTTGTCAAAATCCACACAAAATACTTTTTAATTTTGGTAAATAAAAATTAAATTTAGAAGGTACATTTTGAAAAAAAAGAAATAATTACATTCTGAGGTTAACCAGATTACAATCTGATTTGTAGTTTCTCATCTATGTAGGCTTACTACTGATTCTGATTCACAAAGAAAATATAAGGGATATTTGAGATGATAAAATTATATGACATATCAAAAAGAAAGAAAAAGCAAAACTTTTCACACTAACTCATGCTACCCTAAATCATCAATATAATGTAAACTAGATTATTTATTTTCCTTCTACTTGCCCAAACTTTACCTATTTTTAAAGGCTAAGTTCAAACCTCAACTTCTTAAGTTCTCCAAAATGCACATTTAACACACTAATTCTTTTATACTCTGGAACTGTTTGGGAATGAACCCAAGTTCATTCCAATTTGAAGATTTTATTTTTTAGCTCTCAGACTTCTCTTTAGTCGATCCATTTTGTATCTCTAGCGATAGCACATTGCTTGGCATAGAGTAGATGCTCAATAAATAAATAAAACATTGGTGAATTATATTTATTTTCATAGCTAACATGCATAAGACTAACTAAATGCAGCATTCCTTGCATCTTGTTTTAAAAGAGAGATGTGATGATTCAAGTAGAAAATCCATTAACCCTTCGCCATCATCTCTCATCTCTCGACCTCAGACACTTTGGTCTAGAGTGTGATTTAATGGATTACTATGGAAACAATATGATTACCCTCTTCGCACAGCTATTTCTTTGGAATTGGCATAAAGAATCCCTGGTGATGATAAAAAAATATTCTAAATCACAATGGCCCAGAGTGCTGTCACAGAATGTTTGCTTATGGTTGACTGAAATCCAAGACCATTTCACAATGCTTATTATTTTTATGCTTTTAAAGTGAATACCTTTGACACTTTACTTTTAAAATGTTTTGTTATTTTAATTACATTTACATATTTTTAATTCTGTGTTCTTTCAAGCCTCACATTCCATTTATGTGGTGAGATGCCTTTCTTTCAATTATTAAGAGTAGAATATATTGACATTTCTTTGTAAGCACATTTCAGTAATATTCTATAAGAGTCATTTAGTTTGGAGAATATTGAGCATTTATTTTTAACAAGATAGTTACATATAAGTGATTTTAAATAAAAATGTTGGGTTAAAAATTCAGAGAAAGCACCAAGGTAGTTGAAATTAGAAACTATTCAACCTTGCTGAGATGCAGTTAACTTCTATAAAATGGGAATGGTAATAATAACTGCTTTGAGTTTATATTTTATTAGCTATTACTGTAACAAATTCATGGGATAATTGACATATGCTTATTTTGGCTCTCAGTTTTGATGGTTTTGATCCATGACTGGTTGGCCCCATTTCTCTTTGGACCTGTAGCAAGGCATCATGGTGTAGCATACCATCATGGTGGCAGCATGTGGCAGAGGAAGACCCTTCCCCTCATGGTCAGGTGTGAAAGAGAAGGGAGAAGAGACCAGGATCTCACAATTTCCTTAAAGCACACCCCTAGTGACATAAAATCTACTGGGATCCACCTCTTAACGTTTCCACCTCCTCCAATAGTGAAAAGCTGGGGACCCAAATTTTTAATACATAGGCCTGTGGGGTACAGCCCAGATCCAAGCCATTGTAATTTTCTTCCACAATTATGATCAATAATGCAAATCCTTGGTAGTAGTTAACAGTAGAAATAACAAAAAACTTATCAATGTCATTGTCATCATCATCATGATGTGTAATGATACCAACATAATTTACTATTATAAAATTCCATAGAGTAGTTGCGTTGCCTCCCCATTGTAGGAAAATATAGTAGACATTTGTAGTCTGTGTGGATACTCCTTAGAAGTAGGTCTAATAGAAACTAGATAGTAAAGGATTCATTCCCTTAATTACTCAGTTCTTTATACCAGGCTCTATTTCATACCCAGTTAGCCCCAAAATTCTGATGAAAGAGTAAAAGATAATATTGGATAATGTCTCTAGCTTGACAGTGGCCTTTTCAAAATACTCTTCTGCAGAACCCAGGTAAATTCCCCACTTTTCCACTGGTGACTTGGCTCACCATATATCTGCTAAATTAACAGCACTTTAATAGGGTTTTGGACTTTTTCAAGGTGAACGGTGATAACTTATGCTGCAATGTCTCTGCTTTTACCCAGAGGTGAAGGCAACACAGATCTTATTAAGATCAGAACTACAAACAGTGAAAAAATAATCAAGCTCTAGAACAAAAGATATATATCTCCCTTTCTAATCTCTTCTGCTTTGTTGTGGCTTCACGCACAACCTAATTTGGCCCCCAGAATTAGCACGCATTCCAGGTTTTGTTAGAGTGGTGACCTCCAACTAACATATGTTTGGTAAGGATGATTTTATTTTTATTATTTTACAGAATAATACAGAATATCCTAAAAGTATACTTGCAAAAAGTAAACTATTTGTTCATATGGCAACCATATTAAATATACCTTCCCATGCTTATCTTTTGAATAATATATTTACTCATTCAATTCATAAATGTCTTCAGAAACCATACATCCCTTTGCTCAATCCTTTTAAATTTAACATATTGAAAAATAAAAGAGCCAGGCATTCAGCAGATGTTTATATTAAGAACAATCAATATATTCTTTATATGTAAAGTTCAAAATTATTTATTTCAAAGATAATAGCACATGATGCTAAACTTCACCTCATTATATTATACTATAAGTGTATGATAATTAAAATAAATACTGTTAAGAATTGCACTGTTATATAGCCATGCATTATTATCAAATAATGTGAAATATTTCATTTGAATTTGAGAGTGTTAAATCAGTTATTTCTTGCTTGGCTTTTCCAATGTGCTTAATTTATGTATAGATTGATAGGAAGAAATTACTTATGTGTATTCATAGAGGCATGCACTCACACACACTTTGCATGTGCACACACACACACACACACACACACGAGTACACACCAGATTCTAGTTCTTTATTGTTGCACAACAGGTTATCCTAAAACACAAAGACTTGAAGCAATGACTATTTCTTTTCTCCTGATTCTTCTGGCCCATCATTCAGACACAGCTCAGCTGTAATGTTCCGTTGATCTTACATTATCACTCACAAGTCTGTAGTCTTCACTAAATGATTTTTAAATATAATTATATTATTTTATTAATTTGTTCTATAATCACAAAAAGACCATATAATTAAAAAACATTCCAAATGAAGACAGCTTTTTCTTTTTTATCACCTTGATTTGAATAACAATTTAAGAATACATTTTACTGCTGGATATTATTTACCCTACACTATGTTTAGTTATACAATGTGTTTCTAACAAATTAGTTATTTGAAATTAGAAACAACTTTCAACAAAGCGACCATAATATAAGATATGATTCAGATTCCTGATGAGTCCAAAAAAAGAATGTTATCCACAATTTCACTTAAGGTACTTACATTGTTACTTGGTAGACACTAACAAAACAACTAAATTGTGCCAACAATTATTCTTGATTTTGATATAAAACTGTGAAATAAAAGATGGCAGCAAATTTTCCTGCAGTGAATTGAGATGCTGTGTTTTAATTTAGTGATTGTGGCCCCATGTATTTTATATACTCACTTGTGGTTAGAGATTCAGAAGTCTATATCAAATGATAGGGTTGTGTTCTAGTGCTGCTAATGAAATATCAATTTTAGTGCTGCTAAAGAAATATCAGTTTTGCATCTGGTTAGGTAAATTTAAATATTATGTAATTTAGAGATATAATGTACTTGTATAATTTTCCTAAAGACATATAAAATATTCGAGCTTAGAAGATATTCAAAGATCATTAAATCTAGCTCTCATCATTCACACGAGGAAATTAAAGCCCAGTGGCCATTATAGAGTGGGAGAGTTTCTGCAACACAGGTCTTGGAATCCCTACATTCTGACTTTCAGTTTTATGTTATATTCAAGTACTGTATGATATCGTCTGCTTACTGTCCTATATTTAATTAATTTATCTAACTATAATGCCGATCATATGATTTGATAGCATTATCCTGATTATACAGATATGAAAAACTAGGTTTAGTAAAGTTATTTAACAAAGTTAATTTAAGACAGGTTATAAATGAAAATCCAAATCTTTCTGATGCCAAAGTTGAATCCTTAATCACTAGAGTGCAGTGCCTGATAGAAAAATACTTTAAAATTCAGACCTTGTGAAATTGACAGTTTCTCCTCCTCTCACCAATAGCTACCCTGTTTAAGGTATGACTGACGTAGGTATCACCAGACTTACAGTCTGGTGATCACATTTTTACTTATTTAGTTTTGACTTCAGAAATCCCCAACATATATGTTTGGTTTCATAATTCTCCCTCACACCTAATAAATCTATTTTTAAGATTTAGATAATAGTAGCACAATTTATAATTGCCAAACTAGCCTAGGTGTCCATTAACAGATGGTTTACAAAATTATGGGATATGCACACAACGGAATTCTATTCAGTCATAAAGAAGAAAAAAATTATGTCATTTGCAGGAAAATGGATGGAACTGGAGAATATTTTAAGTGAAATTAGTCAGTCACAAAAAGTGAAAGATTGGATGTTTTCCTTCATATGTAGAAGCTAGGGAGAAATTGGGACCCAGTAGGGACTCCAGATAAAGAAGGGGAAACCTTAGTTGAGTGAGGGAGGGGACCTAACTGAGGGAGGCGGGAGTGAGGAAGAAGACTCAAAGAGGGAAATACTTCAATGGACAAGATGTACATACACAAATTTATCAATGCCAATCAAAATGTCCTGCACAGGGAGGTGGTGAAGGGGAGGGAGTAGGGTGGAAACTGGGCTAGGGCTCACCAAGTGCTGTGTGCATGTTTGCCTGTATCACTCTGAACTGCATCATAATGTATTACAATGATAACAATGAACCAATAAAATAAAATAAAATAAAAGATTTATAACTAGAATTTGCTTCTCACCTTGACAATATAAATTTTACATTTCACTGAAAATATCAAGATTCCCTTAAAAGCTTAGTATCTTCCCTTTGCAATTACATATAGCTTTCTTTTAAAATAATTTTTGCCTTGAAATGTATCTTCATTTCAAAGAATATAAATTTTATTTCTTGTGTTGCTTTGCACAAGGATGCAGTTTTATATGAGAAAATCTACCTTTTTATATTAATGTCTGTGTTTTCTAAATTATTAGTGTATTTTAATTACACATGGTAAAGAGATCCAAAACAACATGCACACAACATCTCTTGGTGTGTTTTCCTGCACACTCCACCCTTCTTTCCCTTCTTCCCTCCCAATTCATGCTAGTGAGTTGGTAGTGATACATTCATGTACAAACAACATTATTTGGTCTATCTCCTTCTTCAAGCCTCCTTTACCCCCTCATCTCCTTTTCTCCCTCCCCCACACCCCTCCCATTATTCTGTTGGCTTCCCTCCTCATTTTCATGAAGTCCCTTTTCTTGATAAAGAGACAAATCTACATAACTACAGCCTGCTATATTTTTTGCTAATGTTTGATAAAGGTGCCAAATATAAATGTTGGCGAAAAGACAGCCTTTCAAAAAGTGGTACTGGAAAAACTGTGTATTCATATATAGAAGAATGAAACCAGACCCCTATCTCTCCCTCTGTACAAAAGTCAACTCAAAATAAATCAAAGACCTAGAAATTAGACCAGATACTTTGCAGTTAGGATCAACTCTGCAACATACGGACACTGACAGAGACTTCTTTGATAAGGCATTCAAAGCTCAGGAAATAAAACCAAGAAGTAGTAAGTGGGATGACATCAAATTCAAAGTGTCTGCAGTGCAAAGAAAACAGAGTATGAACAGAGCCTATAGAAAGGGAGAACATCTTTGCTAGCTACTCCTCTGAGAAAAGATCTACACTTGAAATATATTAGTCATTGGTCTATAGCTGTTTTTCCTTACAGACCAATTGTCAGTTAAATATGCTTTCTTACTTGTTATGCAAGCACTAAACTGTGTGGGAGGGTATGAAACAGCCATATCTTCCTTCAGAGGCCAGATCAGACCCACTGGGGTTTGCTCACTGCAAGAAGTGTGTTGAAATGACTGTCTGGATTTGGAGCATTTTCAAAGTCATGTTATTCAAAGAGTACTCAAAAAAAATGTGTACAACCTAGGAGACTGGATGAACATAGTCTATGGATGAACATAGACTCAGAAAGGAAGCAGCTACCTTATAATCTCTTATAAAAACTAAATGAAGTTCTTTACATATCATTTGGTCACAGATGACTGGAGAGGGATGGAATTGTTTGGACATAGGCAGCTCCTTAGCATGCCCAGGGAACCATGAAGCAACCTGGAGTGAGCATACTACCTGTTGGAGTCCCTTGAAACTGGATAATAAAATCTCAATGAATAAAACACCCTTTAAGAGTACTTTGAATAGGAAATGAGACTGAGTCAGTAATTGGTAGTAGAAACAGGATAAATGTCATGCATAGGCATGTAACCAGGACTCCTGCGTGAGCAGAAATCTAGAACTGATGGCAGGTATCATAGGCAACCTCAGAGCAGCTAAATCACCAACACTGCACCCTAGAATGGGTATCTACTGCTGGACTAATAACAAGGTGCATTGCCAGAGCTGCTTAAAACTTTATATTTCTCCTTTCCCAGGTCTTGCCCTCAGAAAATTACAACTCTTTATTTTGCTTTCTAGATTTTTCAATTTACACAGCCCTGTCGTGAATCCTTGTAATGACCATTCATGAAAACTAAAAAAAGATTGCCTAGCATCAGAGTTGATAAAGAATAGATTAGATGAGGGGTAAGGGGCTATATTAACTCTGTAAGATCTATGGCTAGGTAGAGCTTGAGAGAGAGTATTAAGCACAAGTCTCAAAACAAGTATACCAATGAATCCACCAGCATCAAATATACAAGATCATTCTTAGGTGTAGCCTAGTGCAGTTTCTCAAGAGGGGGGTGAGGGCTAGTTCCTAAAAGTGTTACTAAATTCTGGACAATTTCTAGCTTGAAATTGATATGTAAATTCACTTTTAACTTTTCCTGTCAAATGTAGTTTTAATAAAAATTTGACTTACACTATTCATTTTACTACAGGGAAATGTGATTTTCAAAAGGTAATTACTGCAATCATTTTGATATTTATATCCTAAAACAATATATTCAAAATTCAGAAATATCCTAAAGTTCATAATAAACCCAATCACAAACATGCAATGCTAGTTACTCTAATAATTAGAATCTTTCTTCATTATATTTAATTTTTAAGATAAAATGTGCAATAAATTTCTAACCTAAGAAACAAAACAAATGAATTAGTGTAGTTTTAAATTACTATTTGAACTAACATATGAGGTTTATCAAATTATATTGTCTATTTCATCTATCATTTGGAAGAAAAAATAATTACATTTTTAGAAAGGTCTTCAATTCACATTAGATATTCATAACATGAAAGACTATGGAAAAACAGAGTTCACCATATAAATTTCAATGTTATCCACATATGAACTCTTATAAAATGAGGAATAAATGTGATTGAAGCACTGTTGTAACAGCTGCCTAAATCATCTTTATCTTGATTTTTATTACTTTAGATTTATCACAAAAACTAGTTTTCAATGCAGCATAGAAATCCAAAAATACTAGCATCTTTTTTACTTCCTCTTTCTTTATGCACTTATAGTTTGATTGTTTTACAAATAATTCAAAAGGGTGTGTTTATAGGGATGATTTAATGAACATATATATTAAATTGATGCTCAATAAATTAATGACAGATTAAATCCAACTTTTTTGGTTGAAACTCAATTGACAAAAGTTTATCAAAAATTAAACCTCTACATCTACATCTTTCACAAATATCTCTCTTTAATTTCAGCCCAACAGATAATAGTTACCTTATTAATAACTGTTTACTATTTCAGACTTTGAGAATATCATAGTAAATCTATTAGAATATTCTTTGATATGAAATAGAAGGCACAATCTTTATCATAAGAGCAGAAGAAGGGCCCTTTCCTCCAGTGACATTGTTTTTCATTTCTTGAAGTAGCATCTGATTTAAATTAATGAGAATTGTACAGTGTATTATTCTTTGAGAATACAATAATGTTGGTCACCACATGTATCAAGAAAAGTAAAAACATGAGTCATTTAACATACTTGGGCTGGAACAAGCTTTAATTATTAGCTTTTTAGTTTAGCAATGTGCTAAATGGCAGAATGTAATAATTCCCCTTAATGGGAACTACTGTGCTTTTTTCTGTTCTTATAACTCTCATCTGATAAACATTAATGGACACATCTTGAGGATCAGCTGAAAACATGTCAATGTAATATATATGCTGCTATGATTTTTCCCAGTACACCTTCTCTATGGAATGGTACAACATCCAGTTGGGCGTGTTGGCACACTACTGTAATCCTAGTGCTTGAGAGGCTGAGACAAGAGGTTTGCAGGTATGAGGACAGTGTGCAGTAACTTAGAAATAACTTGTTTCAAAATAAAATAGGGCCAGAGGTGTAGCTCAGAGGTAGAATGTCCCTGGTTTCAATCCCTAATCTCACACACACACACACACACACACACACACACACACACACACACACACCTCTATGTGGTATCATTATGTCTTCATTTAACACAATTGTTTTTTATTTTCCCCTTTGGACTGGGGATGAACCCCGGGGCATTCTACCTATGAGTTACACTCCCAGCCCTATTTTAATTTTTTATTTTGAAACAGGGTCTCACTGTATTGTTGAACTAAAAATGTTTCTTAAAAAGTAGATTTTGGTGCCAGGCATGGGGACGCTTGTAATCCCAGTACTTTGGGAGGCGGAGACCGGAGGATCCGGGTTCGCGGTCAGCCTCAGCTCTCTCGCTGTCTCTCTCTCTCTCTCTCTCTCTCTCTCTCTCTATCTATCTCTCTCTCCTCTTAGTGAAGCCCTCTGCAACTTCGTGAGACCTGGTTTCAAAATAAAGTATAAAGTATAAAAAATAGGGCTGGGGGCGTAGCGCGGAGGTAGAACGCCCCTGCGTTCAATCCCCGGTACCGCAAAAAAAAAAAAAAGTAGATTTTGAAATTCTGGAATGAGGACATTTTTCACCACTATCTCTACGTGAAGGAAGGGACAATGCCAAGTTTCTTAGAGCCTAGATTTCTGGTATTTAGCAACGTACTAACAATAATGCTCAAGAATTGTGTTAATCTGGAAATGATGGCTCACACTTGTAATCCCAGTACTTGGGAGACTGAGACAGAAGGATCAGAGGTTCACAGCCAGCCTCTGCAACTTAGTGAGGCCCTCTGCAACTTAGACCCTGTTTCAAAATAAAAAATAAAAATAGGACTGGGGGTGTAACTTAGAGGTACAAATTTGTCCTATAACTCAAAGCCACCTGGATGAGTATGGAAGTGAAGATTCAGAGAAAAGAGACAAGAAATATCCAATAAAAGAGAGAAATATAAAATATTGTCATGTATAATATACTTTAAAATGAGTAAATATACAAAACATGATTGGAGAAAAAAGTTTGATGGGGATTGAATAAGAGAATTATCTGTAGAACATGTAAAGGCTTAAAGTTAAGGAAAATGTGAATTTTTAAAGAATAAGCTGTTCTGCGTGGGTGTAGTTAGGAGATACATGTGCATGTGTATGCTGAAATAAATAGATATAGATTTAGCAGCAAAGACATTTCTTAAATATTTGAAAGTTGAACACCAAAGATAATGGGCATGATTTTGAGAAGAAAAAACAAATTTTAGATATATTTGTAAGCAAAAGTATAAAATATTGGTTCACCACAGGATGCTGAGGATTTATGCACAGAACTGACTTGAATATAACTTTGATATGTCAATCCTGAAAAAGTTGAAGATGGTGGTGCTATTTACTTTGATAGGAAATTAAATAGGAAAATGGAATGTTGTACATACTTATTAAAGGACTGAGGAAAGCCTATAGAAAAATAGAAGATAACCTTGATATATAGATATAGATACAGGAATTTTGGATTGTGTTTGAGGTATTTGTGTGTTGACTAGTTTGAGAGAAGTAATGCAGTAATCTCAAAATGAAAGTCTATCTTGGAGGAAATGCTTTTTAACCTCATTAAGCAAATGTAGTAGTTGAAGTCGTAGACACCGAAGTCATTTTTCAGGAAGAATAAATGCAGAGAAGAAAGCAAGATCTTGGGCTGGAGCCTGAGGGACACTAACATTAAGAAAGATGAATCTATAAATATTGAGCACTATAAGTATAGAGGAATAACAAAAGAAAAGAGCATTACAAATTCCCAAAAAGGAGAGTGCTTCAAAGAGCAAATAACCAACACTATCATATGCTGAAGAAAAAATAGATAATATACCATGAAAAATGTTTTTAAAATAATATTCAGAAGTCAATTGTAACCTTAGTTATAAAATATTGATGCTAGCTTAACCAGTAAGTGGATATGGAGTATACTCTATTTTTGTAATATGTTTGTCCATCAGGGGATGCAGATAGAAGGGAGATAGTTGGGATTAAAATAAATAAGCAAACAAAAAATCCTGAGAAAATAAGGCAAACTCTAAAAAATATAGCTAAACTTTTGGGCTCCTATTTTATGAAATGATGCTGGTTTAGAAGTATAAGTGTTAACTTTTCAAGTGAAAGGGTGCTAAATTCTGGCCAGCAACTAGGCTATAAGCTCTATAGTAACAAAGACCATGTCTGTCTTTTCCAACACTATATTGTGAATGACTAACAAATTGTCAGGACTATATTAATAGTCTTTAGTAATGATTGAAAAAATAAGGGTTCTCTACCTACCCAGCAACTTCTCTCCAATCTTCTTTCTACTTAATAACATCCCTTATTAACTCTACTAATTACGTTGTGTTAGATATGACCTCTGTTCAGCTTCTAATAACAGAGACCCAAATAGTAGTGCTGTTATTTCTCTAGGTGTTTATTTTTCTCTCAAATATAAGAAGCTTTAGAAAGGCAGATTAGGTTTGTTATGGCAATTTGAAGATATTATTAAAAATCAGACTCCTATTTTCCGCCTTATATTCCTTATTGGGCAGCTTCTCTGCTCAAAGTTATCCCATTACTACATTATGGCTTACTCTAGTTATTGCATTCTTTGGCAGGTAGGAGGAAAAAAGGGGGCCCAAAGGTATTACCTCCTGAGTCCGCAGCATCCAAAGATACATGATAGGGTAAGAAATACAGTTTTTGAATTGCACATTTTCAAACCTTACATCTTCATAGCAGAAAATGGCAGGAGGTGGGTATTGGGTAGACAAATAGAAGTCTGTGATCCATGAAGGGTCCATAGGAGTTCCCAAGTTTGGGGTGGGAGGGGAACTCAACTCGGGACCTGCAGGGTCCTTGGCTTATGTGGTCAAAAAGAATTTCAGCATGAATCAGAGGAAACAGAGACATAGAAATTTATTTAGGGAAATAAGAAATATGCATTCAAGAGAGAATGTGGAAGGGACATGCTTTGGTTTTATTGCCTTTCTTTTTAAGGAAACTTTGTCAATGAAGAGGATAAGAGGTGTGTGGGATGGTATCAGTCTAATAAGTTTGATTCCTTTGGTCATGGAAGATAGGGCAGATGACAACGGTCTGGTTCTTCTAAAATCTTCAGGTTGACATTATCTAGTTGATAGATAGCATTTGGGCTGTACGTACCCTTATCATTCAGCTTTGAACAATATCTCTAGACTACTTTTGATCAGTCTAAAAATACATTCTCTAAGATAAAGTGTATACGCACTAATTAACTGGACTTACAGTACTCTAAGATTTACGGGACCTTTTAAGAATTCAGGCCTGGAGGAACACAAGTGCTTCAGATTGAAGGTGAGGTTGTTCATGGAGTTTTTAGATTTAAAGCTGCAGTCCTGCTTTCCTTCTCTGTTTGTCTCCTTTCTACCTATTTCTTTTACTTTTTCCTATCCTGTCTTTTATTTTTCCTATCTCATTACCTAAGGTTATGAAACTTTGATCTCTTAATCTTAAAGGTTGGTGAGAACCAAAGATCCATCTTCTATAGCTGCTATAGGCTTGCAAGGGACAAGGGCCCTGCCTACCCAGGGGTCAAAAATCTCATCCTAACTGATCTAAAGAAGACATAGGAGGTCAAGATTCACTGGTTGTAAAATAGGTGCTTTTTGATAGTCTAGAAAAGAAGCCATAGTCATGCAAGATATTAGCCTATAATAATAATAAATCAAATTACAGAAAAGTATTCCTATACAAAGTACACTAGCTGAGAAAATGAGAATCTTTTTCACCAAGATGTTCCAGAAAACCAGGAGGTTAGTAAGTCATTGAAACTTAAGGCAGAATTAGACATGTTATTCATTTGAAAGTGAAGGTCTTATAATGTAGAAGACATGTTTCTAGAAGTATCAGAGATATAAACAGCGTTCTGCTTTAATAATTTCACAGGTCTCTTCTTGTGCTGCAGTTAATATATTAACAGCCATTTGGTTTTGTAAGATGACCTTTCTCATCATTTTCATTTCAATATCACTGAAAACAAAGAAAACTTTGAGTTCTGGCCTTATATAACTACTCAGCTACATACTAGGCCAATCCTTTTTCTGGAAACACTTTATTTACCTCTATGAGTAAGTCTTTTACAACTGTTCATAATTTCTGGTTCAGTGTTCTTTCTTCATGTTATCTCAATCAGTCAATACCTGCCAAATTTATATTTCTAGCCATCTTCACTTTTCAAAAAACTATATTCAACTGCCTTTTTAATATTTCCACTTTGAGCTTTCATAGAAGTTTCTAATGCCCAGTACAAAGAAGATTAAACTCATAATTATCTTTCAACAACCCAAATATTAAGCCTTAACATAATCTTTTAAAAATAATATTCCATCCATCCATTTTCTAGACTCAGAAAATTCATAGAAATTACAGGTGGAGTTAGGGCTCTAGTTTCTATCTATAATATCAAAAGTTTCATTTTCTTCACCATTATGCTCCATAGCATACTAACACTAAGCCCACAAAAATCCCAAAAAGAAGAGAAGAAACTGAAACAGTAAAAAGAGAAAAAGATATCACAGTAATAAAGTAAAACTCCTTACTTTTATTGAGGCACCACAACATGATCAAAAATATGCATGATGAGGTACATAGAAATAAACTATACATAAGTGAAGTACATAGATAGAAGATACTGTTCAAAACTCGGGCTCCACAGTCTCACGTGATATGGTACCAAATCTACCCAGAAGATTTGAGTCATTTTTATTTAAGAGCTAAAAGCTACCTAAGCACTATTTCTCAAGATGCTCAAAATTTAACCTGATGTTTTTCTTCTTAGGACTCTCACTTACATTTTCCAAGTGCTAAGCAATGGCAAATCCCCATCTGTCTTCAAGGGCAACATACTCCTAAATCATTAAAACCACATTAGTTGTTATCTTCCTCTCGCTGACTATTTGCAAGTGAAAAGAAATGGCAAGTTTTTTTCTTAACAGTAGAAACTTGGATGGGATATCAATTCTGTGAAAAAAGATAATGAGACAGAAACATAGGTTTCTACTTGATAGCGGTATAAATGCATTCAATTACATTTATTATCCATCTACTGTAGTCACCACATTGCTATGCTAGGGAGAAAAGTAGATTGTATAAATTAATATTTAATTATATAATTTATTCATAATGAATGTTTATTTTGTACTCATATGAAAAGTGCTATGTGAGGTAGAAAGATGAAAGAAAGATGAAAGAAAAGAAAGGAAAGAAGGAAGGAATATCAGGCATAAGAATTGCATTTAAGAACTTTTTAATATATAGCTTTTTTAAGAAAATGCAAACAAGGAAACTAAAAGAGAGAGTTAACTACTTGATTCAGGAATCCCAGGCTACTAACAATTGTCTTCCCCTGTAAAGTCCCCATTGGCCCATTGACTTAAACAATTTATCCAATGGGGTGGCAATTTATCTAATTTATCTTAGTAGTGGTCTGAATTATACTAGGTTGACTTATAATATAGGTCAGGTCATATATAAATAATTGGAAAATTATTACATTACTGCTAAAAGATAATATAGATGTTTAATTTTTTAGAGTATGTACCATATCTATAACCACTTTATGGTTAAGAATATAATAAAGCAATATATATATTATATATGTATATATAATATACATTATATATAATATACATTATATATTTAATATGTATTTTGCCTTACTTTCAGAAGTAGAGCCATCTACTTTTCAAAACATTAGAGTTATTATACAAAGGCAAATATTGTCTGAGGTGCTAAGTATTAGGCTCAACTTGAATATCTGTTGCTTCCTCCTATTACCTTTTATTTTAATGTACTTTTTTCTTTAGAGATATTTAACCACTATAATAAGTGAAAATATATCTCAAATTGGTATAGGGAGTGTTTCAGTCTGAAATGAAAGGACAGTGTTATAGTTAGATATAAAATATCCCCTAAAGAGCTCACTTAGTGTTTGGAGCTGATGTAATTGAGTCATGAGGGTTATAATCCCACAAGTGGATAAATCCATTGTAATGGATTTACCTGGGTGGTACCTACTGGATTTAACAGTAGGCTGGTAGGGTGTGGCTGGAGGTGGGTCCCTGGGGGGTGTGGCCTTGGAGATTATATATAAGGGTTCCTCTTCCCCCTGCTTGGGCTCTTGCTTCTGGCCTCTATGATGTGAACACAGCCCAGGTGCTCTTCCTCTACCATGCCCTGAGATCCATGGTCCCCAGCTTAACATGGACTGAGCCAGAAACCTTAAGAAAATAAATCATCTTTCATCTAAGTTATGTGGTCAGATCTTTAGATTATGGCTACAAGAATGCTGATGGATACAAACAGTAAAAAAAATGAATCAGAAACATGTAAAGAAATAAGGAACACTGGGAAAGATAATTGCAGAAATAAATCTACAGTCAACATTATTGTATTTTTTGGTCTGTAAATCTTATTTATCTAGATGATTTAAGAGACAAATGCATTAAGCAATAATTATCATCTATATTAGTGGGTACAAACTGTAAAATATGAAATCTGTGACAATAACAACATAATGATGGAGGGATTAGGATATAAAACAGCAGAATGTTTGTATAGAAAACTAAAAGTTCATCAACCTCTTTTTTTCTTTAAGAAAGTAATAAAGGGAAGAACATGTTCCCCAACTCTAAGAATGGTTTCTAGATGGAGAACTTCCAGATCAGTTGGTCATCTGATGACTCATTTTATCTGGTCCATGCCACCTACCTGCTCCTGCTATCCATCTTGTACAAGTGCTTCCAGAATACATATCATGAACACTTGACAGTGTCTGTGACTCATCTTTGATGAAAATCTGACTGCTTGAACATCACATGGCGCTTAAGACTCATTTTTGACTCAAATCAGGCCAAAGAGGAAATATTGCCCATGAGGAAACTGGTTGACTAGTACCATCAAAGATTCCCAAACATGACAGGATGTCATTTAAAAATGCCATAAACCGGGAGGCATTAAGTACTGGAAAAGAACAAAAAAAGTGGAACTCAATATCTGTCAAAACTATCCTTTAAAAGTGAAAGAGAAATTAAGACATTTCAGATAAGCAAAAGCTAAAATACTTCATTATCAATATATTATTAATTGACTTTCTTAACAAGAAATGAATGCTAAAGGGATTTTTTCAGTCTGGAATTAAAGGACTGTAGAAAATAAATGAAAGACATATAAAGAAATAAAGAACATTGGGGGATTTATATACTGAGAAATTTATTTCTCACAGTTCTGGAAACTGGAAGTCCAAGATCAAATTACCCACAGATTTGATTTCTTCTAAGGCTTCTCTTCTTGTCTTGCAAATGTACATCTTCGTGCTATGTTTTCACATGGTCTTTTCTCTGCATGGCTGGTGTCCCTGCTACCTCTCTATGATCTTAGTCATCTTCCACTTATGACTGAGTTAGGGCCCACTAATGACTTCATTTTAACTTAATTACCCCTTAAAAACCCTATCTCCAAATACAGTTACACTTTGAGTTTCTCAGTGTAAGGTTTCTCTACATAAATGTGGGGGCACAATTCAGCCCATAGATTAAGGTATATTAAGAATAAAGAATACAAATGTGAATAAAAATAAATATCAAAATATGTGAAATGCAATGAAGCCAGCACTCAGAAATTTATAGTTGTAACACCTACATTGAAGAGAACAAAGATGTCAAATTAACAACTCAACCATATACCATAAAGAATTAGAAGAAGAAAAGCAATATATATCCAAAGTTAGCAGAATGAAGGAAATAATAAAGATGAGAGCAGAGATTAATAGAATAGAAAAAGAAAATGGATAAAATGATATCAAAAGTTCTTCACTCATCAACTGTTGTGTGCATGTATGTTACTATCACTACTAGATTGTGATATGAGACTGTAAGACTATAATGCACCAATAAAAGAAGAGAAAAAAGAGGTAAGAACCCAGACAAATTATACCATAACAAAAAATTAATTAATTAATTTTTAAAAAGTTAACTCTGAAAATTTCAACAAAACTGACAAAATTTTCACAAAACTTACAGAAAAATGAGAAGACTCAACTTAAAAAATATAAATAAAGGAGGAGACACCATTACTTATTTTATAGACATGAAATAATATTAGAAAATATTATGAACAACTGTACACCAACAAATTGGATAACCCAGATAAAATAAAATCTCAGAAAAACATTATTACTTAATTAGCTAAATGAAAAGTTAAAAATCTCAACAACTGTGGCATTCAAGAGAAAAAAGGGACAGGTGTAGTGGCATATGCCTTTAATCCCAGTAGTTGGAAGTTGAGACAAGAGGATCACAGATTTGAGGACAGCCTTAGCAATTTAGTGAGACCCTGTTTCAAAATAAAAAATAAAATAGGGGTGGTAGTGAGTGTATCTCAAAGGTAGGATGCCATTGGATACAATCCCCAGTCCCACACAAAAATATAAAAACAAATAAAAATAAAAATGAAAAGAGAAAAAAGGAAGAGACAAATAGAGATGTATTCAAATCTCTGAAACAAAAAGCCTAACAAAAAGCTGAGTACCAGATGACTACATTCGTGTGTTATATCAAACATTTCAAGAAGAATTAATGCCACAATGCCACAGTTGCCAACCTCCTCAAAAACAAAAAAAAAAAGAAAAGAAAAGAAAGAACAAAGAGAAAAGGTGGTGGAGCCCTTTATAAGTCAATTTATGAGGACAGCATTACTCCGATATGAAAGCCACACAAAGAAACTACAAGAAAACAAAATAAGAGACCAATATTTCTTCAAAATATAAAAGCCTAAATGTGGGAAAATAGCCCATTTCCATGGATTGAAAAATTTAATATTGTTAAGATGCCACTACTACTTAAAAATGTATAATGTCAGTGCAATCCTTATCAAAATCCATATGATGTTTTCTGCATAAATGGAACAGGCCATCATAAGACCTATGATGAATTTTGAGACATCCCAAATAACCAAAGCATTACTGAAAAAATAGAGAAATAAAAAGAAATATTCTTGGAAAACATACACTTTATGATTTTAAAATCTACTATGAAGTTATAGAATCAAACTGTTTGGGTCTGGCATAAAGATAGAAATATAGAAGCTGGATGTGGTGGCACACACTTGTAATCCCATTACTTGGTAGGCTGAGACAGGAGGATCACAGATTTCAGGCCAGCCTCAACAACTTTGCAAGATCCTGCTTAAAATAAAAAATAAAAAGGGCTACTAGTGTAGCTCAGAGGTAGAATGTCTCTGGGTTCAATCCTCAGTACAAAAAAAAAAATACCCAAAAACCAACCAGCAAACCAAACAAACAAAAAACCCAAACACACACACACACACACACACACACACACACACGCAAAAAAATCATAGAAATATAATCTAACAGAACATAATTACAATCAGAAATAGTCTATTCAACAAGTGGTGCAGGGGAAGCTTGATATACACATGTAGAAGAATAAAGTTGAAACTCCTACATCATATACAAAAATTAATTTAAAATGAATTAAATACCAATATTAAGAGTTAACAATATAAAACTCTTAGAAGAAAATATAGAGTTGAATTTTTATAACCTTGGAGCTGGTGATAGCTTCATAAATATGACCCTTGTGGCATAGTCAACAAATAAAATAAATAAATAAATTTGACCCCATCAAAATTAAATAGCAAGAGTTTCCCAAAATAGATTATGCAATGTAAGGTGATATAAATTTTATGCATGCGAAATTCTTGAAATCAACAGTTGGTACAACAATCGTTGCTTCCCCTCAACCTTATGCAAGATCTCAAAGTGGATTTTGGTTTATGATTTTCATATTCAGGGTTTTTTGTTTGTTTTGGGAATTGAACCCAGGGACATTCTACCTCTGAGGTACACCCCTAGTCCTTTTTATTTTCTATTTTGAAATAGAGTCTTGCTAAATTGCTGAGGCTGGCCTTGAGCCTGCAATACACCTGTCTCAGTCTCCCAAGTACCAGGAATACAGGGGCATGCCACCATACCTGTTTATGTTAAGACATTTTGTTTCAAAATATTTATCTCTCCTTTAGAACATTCTAGGGTTAGACAAGTAGTCTATTGGTGCTTACCTTCATATCATACATCCAAGTGTGACCAAAACTTTGTTTCCTTTACTGTGGATTTGTTATTGAAAGGGAACAGAATATACCTGTCTGCCTTGTTGCAATGTGTGTTTTCCTATCATTAAGATATTTATGTAAATGCTTGGGAGATGCTATCTATATATAACAACAAAATATCTGAATCACCTTTTGTATTCAGTACGTAAAATTAATAGTGTATATTCCATGATGAGTATAGTGAGAAGAGACATAGGATGTTTTAAACTGAGCATTTCAATACTGCTTTGCCAGTGCCACCTGCTCCTTTAACACTACCAAATGACAGATTAACAAGGATTAAGAAACAAATGCTCTGCTTCTCAGAATATAGTGAAGAGCAAAGAGATGCTCTCTGAACTTCACAAAGTAATCTCTGTATTAATTTTATGCTTGATGAATAGAAAGTTTGAGAGAGATCCATAGCTATTAAATAGATTTCCTATAAATTAGAAACATAACCTGCAGTGGGCTTACAAATCATTTAGAAAGGCTGCCTGGCAGTTGTGAATATATGTGGCACACAATGCATTGGCATCTGTTTGGGAAATAGATTTCTTACTTGGCATCCAGGCTGCCCGTTGTCAAGCACGCCTGGTATTATACATCCCCAGTCATGAGTGTGGCTATTCAAAGAGGTTAAAACATGGAAATTACTTGCAAATCATCATTTGGAGTTGGCATTGAAGAAAAATTGAAATGATAAGTATGGCCAAATTAGTATTTTCTGTCCAATTATTTTGGTTTTAAAACAAAATAAGCTTACTGTGATTATGGAAGCAATATATAAAAGATTAAGCTATAAATGGATCCTAATTTCAGATATTTTTGAGTAAGAGAGACTTAAATCACACTCATGCTGTTCTGAGAGCTATAACAAATTTCCATAGAGAGCTTAATTTGCAAAGCGCTGGGTCATATTAATAGTGCACCGTGAGGTGATACTCAGGGTTCCTGCTATGCTAATAATGTGATAGATGACCAACCAGGAAAACAGAAAGGAGAGACAGAGAAGGGGGAGGAGGCATTCAAATAAAGAAAGGGGGCCATCTCACCTATCACTTCAGGTGATAAATCTGTAAATTTTGGTGATTTATTGTCAGTAGTTCACAATTCATCTTATTTAGTTCATTTTCAATAATGGATTCATCAACATTAGCTAGTTTTATTTCATATAATGCTGTTATGTAAAATCATATGTATTGTTCCACTTTAATTATGATAATTTAATTATTGGATTAGACACCAATAAGTAGCTATGAGACCTTCAATTAATTAATTTCTGTGGTCAAAAAAAGTCACTTTCATTATAAAGAAGAGATTGACCAACTATTACTTTAAAAATAGAGAGCTAATAGTGCATAAAGGTTTCTAGTGCTCTATTATTCTATAGATAATTTCTACTTTATTCTTGGAAGATTATATTCTTAATAAGACTGTGGCAGTTCAAGGCCTTTCATGTGCCAAACACTGTATCAGTCACCTTGCTGCATAGTTTAGAGCATCATGACTTCACAGACCTATGTTCTAAATTGCAGGAAAAACGATGGAGATGAAGTTTCATTTCTTTATGTTGCTCCCCCTCCATACACACGTTCATACCCATATATGCCAGTCCTCTTTGCTGAAGGAACTTTTATCTAAAACAAAGAATTTATTTGATTCAATGGTCAATCTTAATTAAATCACTGGCAAAGTATGGAGGTTGGAGGGACATATGAATAACCCTAGATTCTGAAGATTACTTAGAAGTCCAACCAAATACTGGTATGTCATTGCTCCATTGCTGCAATATTCTATGATGAAATTATAGCATTAAATGGATAAAATCTTAAAATTTAGGGCCAAATCTTATTAATTGTTTTATCCTAGCACCTGGCATAGTACTACCATGTAATATAAATATAAAGTTTATAGGCCTATATATGTGTATATGTTTGTGTTATATATTTTATAAGCAAACATATATATGCATATGTATATATATATACATGATTATATATAATACATGTATATTCACACACATGCACAGTCCAACTTTGTTGTTAATCTTCAGTGCTTTGTTAACTGTTCGGTGTTTTTCAGGATTGCCTTGGTTATCCAAGGTCTCTTGAAGGTACAGTTTTCTATTTATAAAAATATTAATGATATTTTGATATTTTAATAAATCTATAGGTCACTTTGTTGACATCTCAACAATATGTTTTCTAATACATGAAAATGAATGTCTATTTATTTATGTCTTCTTTAATTTCTTTCAGAAATATTTTATAGCTTCATTATGAAGTCTTTCACCTTCTTGGTTAATTCCTAATATTCTATTCCTTTGAGGTTGTCGTAAGTAGAGTTTATTTTTTATTTCTTCTTTTTGTTTTATTTCGTTAAGTGTGCTCTCTCATGCCAGCTCAGTAGTTATGAATTCTTCCAGTTTCTGCTAATCTTGGAAGATTTTTATTTCTCCATCAATTTTGAAAGATAGCTTTGCTAGATATAGCAATCATGGTTGGAAACATTCCAGTAGTCCACAATTCATCTTTTTCATTTAATCTTTTCTTCTATTTGTTTAAGGGTTTGGAATGATGTATTCCAAGTCCTCTGGCTTTTAGAATTTGGATTGAGAGTTAGGCATGGTGACACATGCCAATAATACTAGTACTTGGGAGGCTGAGGCAGAAGGGTCACAGGTTCAAGAGCAGTCTTAGCAACTTAGCAAGACTCTCAACAACCTAGTGAGACCCTGTTTCAAAATATAAAAAATAACAAAAAGGGCTGTAGGCATAGCTTGGAAGTAGAATGCCCCTAGGTTTGATCCATAATACAGAGAAGAAGAAGGAG
>PVJS01015881.1:0-38263 GCA_004027185.1 Glis glis
ATGGAGCTCAGAGGTAGAATGCCCCTGGGTTCAATCCCCAGTACCACACACACAAATAAATAAGTAAATAATAAATTTTAAAACATATCCAGTAAAAATTCACACATATGCCAACTTTAAAGGATACCTGATAATCCCGTGAGTAATAAAAAGTACTAAATGGAATTGGACAAAATTAAATATTTTATATATCCTAAGTACTCAGAGTATAAATTATAAATAAAATAGGATATCCTTTTATATATTACTTCTTTTATTATTTTGAACTATTTTGGGCAGATGTTTTATTTTTCCTTAATGTGATATTATCCCATTATAGCATCAGAATTTATTAATATTCCATATGGCAGAAACCTATATGAAAGTATATATAACAAATATCTGAAAATTTACAAATTAAAAAGTTGATATATAGAAAAATTTTAATAAAATTATTTTAAATTTTATTAATCTATTTTGTATTATGAAAATGATAGAGATCATTTATACTGGAAAGATATAACAATATATTATTTTTAAAAATACATATGTTAACCTTTGCACTAAGTTCTATAAAAGGACACTGATAAATATTTTAATTGAAAGCAAAAATTTCAGAATGTTTTAATGACCTTTAATATCATTTCTAACTATTCAAATTACTACAATAACAACATACTATTTAACCTTTTCAGTAATTTCCAAAAATTAAGTCAATTTGAAAAGAGTAGGATTTGATGATGGAACAGGAGCACAATATAGAAAAGTAATCCTTAATTTATATTTTGAAGATTATACAGTATTACTTATTATAATATGGAGAAAGGAGCATCACAGGTATATCGCCCATGTATTTTATATATCCAGGGAAAGATTAGTCCAGTCTGATGTCTTAATATTTCATAAAAATATGAATTAGTATGGGTCCAATTTATATATCTTTAAAATTTTTATCACTGCATCATAGAACCTTAAATTGAACTTATTAAGTCCATATAGCCTTATTGATATTTAGTTGATATGTCTAATAAATTTGTTCAAACTTTTCAAATCAATTTATTCAGACTTTTAGCTGGACTAAGGTGTAACATTAACTGAACCAATTTGATATATTCATATTTTCCATTTTAATAGAGAGAGGAGAGAGAGAGAGCATTTATCACTGAGTCACCAGAGACTTTTTCAAATTCCTATAAAATCTCAGACATGGAATGGAGTTTAGACATAATTGAATCCAACACTTTCATATTGAAGATTAAAAAGGAAAAAAAAATAAACAACTAAGATCCAGGAAAGCTAAGTGACTTGCCACAGGTCACAAAACTAATTAGTAACTCAGCTTGAGCTAGTCACTGTTTTCTGACTTGTAGCCTAATACACTACTTGGTTCTTTCCTTTCTCTGAAAAGTATTTAGTAAAACACAAAGAATTTCACCATCTTTCAAATACCCATCCCCTCTTGCCTGTTCTGAAGAGAAAATATTTTCTCATGTATATATCAATATTTTCCTTGGATACTATATTTTGCCCTAGTATTCTTTGTCACATCTCTTTGATTAAAATATGGCATTTTCATCTAGACAGATAATTTTTATTTATTTATTTTTGGTGGTATTAGTGAGTGAACCCAGAGGCAAAGCTACTTCTAAGGTGGTTTACCCCAGCCTCATTTTATTTTTTATTTTTGAAACAGAGTCTCACTAAATCTGAAGAGTTAAGCAGAACTCTGAAGGCTTTGGAGAGTAAACAAAAAAGGAAAAAATGGATAGGAAATGTCATTTAGAAGAGTAGGTAGGTCAGTACTTGGGAAGCTGAGACCGGAGGATCCGGGTTCGCAGCCAGCCTCAGCTATTTAGTGAGGCCCTCCGCAACTTAGTGAGACCTAGTTTCAAAATAAAGAATAAAAAATAGGACTGGGGGTGTAGCTCGCAGGTAGAATGCCCCTGGGTTCAACACTCCGTGCTGCAAAAAAAACAAGAGTAGGTAGGTACTGAGTGAGTTTCCCCTCTCATGGCATCTAGCCCAAAAGGGAGTCCCAGTTTGCCTGTGGTGAGCAGTTAAATTTCTGATAGTATTAAATTAAATTAAATCTGGACTAAACCTTCCTCCATATTTTAAATCCCTAAGTAATGAACTACAACTTAGTGATTAAATATTAAGTATTATATTAATTTTAATTAAGAAAAAATTCTTATAACAAGTATCTCAGTCTCAGCCAGACACAGCGACCATGAGTGGCCAATTATAGGCTGTTAATGGATCAAACTATGCCACATGTAAGGTAAATGCCTTAAAGCACCATACCCAAAGAAGGCAAGGACCCAGTTCTAACCAATCCAATTGTTTCCATACATCATTTCTTTTTTCTGTCTGTAAATGCTGCCTGGCCACATTGCTGGCTGCATCTTCGGAACCTCACCTCGTTCTCAGCACTGCTTGATTCATGAATCATTCTTTGCTCAAAGAAACTCTCTCACACTTATTTTGTTTAAAGTTTATTTTAAACAACAGAAAAGCCACAGTCTGAATGTTTTGAAAATGTGTAAGACATGGTTTGGGGCAATCCTAAGTGGTAGAAAGCAAGGGATGATGTCTACGAAAGGAGAGAGGCAAAGCTTCAAATTCTGTGTGTAAACTAACTCCTGAATCATGCATATGTGCTATGTATGAGATGGTCTTCAAACAGCTGAGACAAATATAATTCAATTGATATTTGAAATATTTGCTTAACAAACACCAAACAGGATTAACACAAAGACAATGACACTTAACGACATTATCAAATGGCTAAAAAACAAATATACAAAGGGAACTTTTAAGCACTCAGTGGGGGGGGGATACATCTCATGAAGACCAATGATTAGAATGACTGCCTGCTGAAATGATTCAGAAACAATGGATGCCACAAACAGTGAAAAACATACCCAAAACAATGAAACACAGGAAGCAAAAATAACTGGTATATAAAAATTCTATAGCTAGCAAAAGTATCCCTCAAACATAGTCAATGTAAAATAACTTTTAGACAAATGTAAACTTATAAACTAAGGGAATTTGTCTTCAGCAGGTCTATACTATTAGAAATGTTCCAGGAAATTTTTTAAGCTAAAGAACAATTAAAGTGAATAGTAACTCAGATTGTTAGAGAGAAGAGTATCAGAAGTTGAAAATATTTGGATAATTATGATTTTAAATAGTATTCTTTGATAAAATGCATAAACATTCCAAGCAAAAGTTGTCACATATTGCATATGGAATACATTTGATAATTTTAGCAAAACATGAAAGGAAGTGGGGGAAATAGTATGTCTGTCATTTTAACTCTAAGACTGTGAGTAGTTAAAGATGTTTATTAAAATTATTAGAATGGTGATCTCAGACCCAGGGGATATTTATAATATCTAGAGACATTTTTCATTGTTGCAACTAGTAGGTAGGGGTGTGATGGGCAATGATAGGTACAGGCTACCTTTGAGTGGGATGCTGTTGAAAGTCCTTAAATTCTCAAGACAGCCGCCATAGGACTGTCAGTGTATCAAGGTTAAGAAAATTTATTCTGGAATAACTGGTAAAATTAATAATAAAACAAAACAAAACAAAAACAAGTTAAAATATAAACTAAAGTTGAATCGTAAAAAAGCATAATAGCTTAATTCCTCAAGAAGAAAACAGGAACATAGTAAAGTGGGGAAAAATTGAAAACACATGTAACAAAATGGTGGACTAAAATCTATCCAGATGTCTGATGACATTAAAAACTAGTGACTAAACCCTCCAATTAAGTAGAAATTATGTGCCTTCTTACCATTTCACTCCCATTTTAATCAACTGTGTTGATTTGTAGCATCTCTCAATAGAAAAGAGGGCATGTTTGTTATCATCCTGATGATATTTGAAGCATGTTATGTGAGCACATTTTTAGAAACATATTTGAGAAGAGAAAACCATGCATGCTGGGAAGTTGAAAATGCCGGCAGGTTGCTCCTCATCTGTGTCCTTGGTGAAATGGCTTGAATCATTTGATCCTGCCTCCTTGGTCATGACCAATTGAGTTAGGTAAATGTTTGATCATAGAGGAACCAATCTATATTCTGGACTGAGCAGATCAGATCATTTCACATGAAAAATTGAGCTAAGTTCCAGAAACTGGGCAGAGTTGTGGATGATTAATATTTTATTTTGTTAGAGAACAAGAAGACCCATGAACTCCTTTGCTGAGGTGAAATAGTATTACTCTTCATGCCCTTCCAAAATTCTAGATAATTATTATTTTAAGTATTATTATATTCTATTAAGACACTCCTTTTGTTTACGCTGTAATCAGTGTACTTCATATTCTTTAACAATAGAGTGAGTTTCAAAACTATGAAAAGTATGGTATAAAAAAATTTCAAATATCTTTTTTTGATAAAGAACTGATTCAATTAGTGATGAAATTAAACAAAAGCAACCTATACTTTGATTCATAAGAAATGACATAAGCTTTATATTTGAAAGTATAAATTAATACCAATATGAAACAGATTAATTTCTCAAGTATTATTAGAAAATTTATCCAGCTGAGCCGAGAGTGGTGGCGCACACTTGTAATCCCAGTACTTGGGAGGCGGAGACCGGAGGATCCAGGTTCGCGGCCAGCTTCAGCTACTTAGTGAGGCCCTCTGCAACTTCGTGAGACCTGGTTTCAAAATAAAGTATAAAAAATAGGGTCGGGGGCATAGCTTGGAGGTAAAACACCCCCGAGTTCAATCCCCAGTACCGCAAAAAAAAAAAAAGAAAATTTATCCAGCTGTTATAGTTTAGTTACTACCTTAAAAACTCTACATAAAGAAGATCTGAAACTCAAAGGCTTTTGGCAACAATTTACATTTCAAATATTTTAGCTGACTTGGTTCTACAAACAGAACTGGTACTATTCACTGTAGAATTACATATATTTATGTAATCAGTAAACCTTTTCTTAGGTAGTATACCTACCTGCATGAAAACACTCTCAGGTGGTTTTATTTTTACTTCAGGGACATGAGATAAAATTCTAAATTATTATAATTTGGGGACAGGATTTCTCATGAGCTAAATATTCTAGGCCAGGTGTTATAAACTAATTTTATTTACACTGATTCAACATAATAAGAGTACAAGAATCCAACTTTATAAATAGAAAACTGGTAAACATTTGAGACAGGTTAGGATCATTAGAGCCAGAAAAAAATAAATAAAAAAGGAATGTAAACTCTTACTGAGCTTGCAGAATAAAAGGTTTTTACTTTGTTTCATTTCTTTAATGAACTAAGATTCATACAGTATTAAAAAATAATAGATACATATTTGGAAAAGTTTATTAATTTCTTACAGTGTTTTTTATTATGAGATAAATAAAATATGTGTTTTAAAATAAATAGATGAGAATAGTCAAAAAATACTGATTATTTGTATATCGTAGAAGAGTTCTAGAACTACTTCTATAGTCTGATTTGTACTTTTCATATCTTTTTTATCATGTTGTGAAATTTTTCTGTTGGTATACAAAGTTGAATTTACTATTGGAATAATATCTCATAATATATCCATAGTACTTAGAGTTTATATAACAAGCTTGAAATTCTAAAAGTGCTTAGCAGTAGTAAATCATAACTGAAAAATGTACTCTTAACCAATTATCTGCATACAGGTCTTTTTCTCAGTTCAAAATTCATAAAGCTACTTTTGGAATGTCAACCCAATAAATATGTAACTCTTTTGGAAATCATTTACAAAAGAATACTCAGTGAATAATCATAAATGAAAAACAAATTTAACTAACCAAAAACAAAGAAATAACAAAAATAGATTGTTAGGAATTATGAAATTTCTCAGTTCTCCTATGATTAAAAATAGTCACTAAAAAAAGCTATATTTTTATGAAAGCTACAAGGAAAATTATTTCCAAAAACAGAAGTTAGTTTAAAAATGATTAGAAAATAATACAATATAGAGACCAATCGGTACGTACAATTGCTGGTTATAAGCAAATAATCAGTCCATTTGAAATGATATTTCTCCCAAAAATAAAGCAATTGAAAACACTAGCTTATATTTCACTCCAAAATGTAACCATATTAGATATCAATTTGAACATACACTGGCACTTGAAATTAATGGTGTGTGGTTTGCAATTGACAACCTTATCAGTTGAAAATTTGAGCGATTTGTAAGGTTACCATCAAATTCTCACAACCAATTAAGAAAATGATGAAATTTTCTCAAATTTTATATTCTACCTGATGAATAACTTCATTAACTATGTTAGTTGAATTTTTGACTGTATAAAAATCATTTATTCTCATTTAAAATACTATTTCTTAGAAAAAATCTTTCATACGTTTCTTTTTCTATCCACTTGATATTGTTTTCTAATAATTTCTGGTAGATTGAGGTACTTCCTTAAGGTATTCTCTCAGAAATTGTGCATTTTTTCTGGAACCATACATTAAAAATATTTTATACATCTTTATATTACATCTTGAGGAGGAATAAATTTCTTAGTCCTCAGATTTCTTCTTTCTTTCTTTTTTTTGTATTATTGGGGATTGAACCCAGGGGCATTCTAATTCTGAGCTACACCCACTCCCAGCCCTTTTTTATTTTCATTTTGCAACAGTGTCCTGCTATGCTTCTGAGAGTCTTGCTATATTGTTAAGGATGTCCTCGAACCTATGATCCTCCTGTCACAGCCTCCCCACCACTGGGATTATAGGCATGCCTCACCACATCTCTCTTTCTCTCTCTCTCTCTCTCTCTCTCTCTCTCTCTCTCTCCTTCCTTCCTTCCTTCCTTCCTTCCTTCCTTCCTTCCTTCTTTCTATTTCTTCTTTTTTCTTTTCTTATTTTTTTCTGATACTGGGGATTGAACCCAAAGCTACTCTACCTCTGAGCTATACCCCCAACCTATTTTATTTTATTTTTAAACAGGATCTCCCTAAGTTGCTGAGTCTTGCCTCAAATATATGACTGTCCTGTCTCAGTCTCCCAAATACTTGGATAGTTCAGTCAGCATTATCACTGCTGTAATCTAAAACTTCTGACCAACACAATTTAGAGGAAGAAGACGTATTTTTTCACAGTTCTGCAGATTTTAGAAGTCTGTGGAGCTCAGGGCATGGCCTGGGAAGTAGACAGAGAAAAGTACAAGAGCTCTGCTCTCACATCATGAAGGCCGGAAGCAAGAAAGAGGAAGGGGAGGAGAGACCACATATAGTTCCCAAGTCCACACCCCCAGGTACCCCTTCCTCAGCAAGTAAGCCCCACCTCCAACATTGCTGCCTTGTCCCTGTGAGGTCTAGGGGGGCATACCAATTTCAAACCATAACATGGAATTACAGGTGTGTGCCACCATACCTGCCTGAAGATTTCTTATTTCAAAGTTCTTTGAGGTGTTTCCTTCATCAAATCACCAGAGTTCAATAATGCTATGTACCTATATAAAATTATCAACACCACTCTCAATAACATGTACAGGGAGGGGAGGGAGCAAAGTGGGACCCGGAGGGAAATACACTAACTGCTCTGTTTCTATTACTCTGAACTTCATTATGATGTATAAGTACAATGAACCAATAAAAAAATACAATTTAAAAAACTCTTTGAAGATTTCCATTGACTTCTGGCATTCAGTTTTATAGGTAAGAAATAAAATTCTACAAATAAGAAATATGATATCACTCTGTTGTATAATGGTTCTTATTTTCTTAGGATATTTCCATATTATTTTCGTCCTTCTTTTATTTTTCGTTGTCCTCCTCTTTCTCTTCCTCTGTTGCTGGATGTAACTCCAGTTCTTTCTCCCTTCCTAATTGTTATGGGTAGATATAGAATGTCTCTTAAAGAGCTCATGTATTAAGGTTCAGAGTTTATATAATGAAGTCATGAGGGTTGTAATCTCATCGGTAGGTAAATCCATTGTAATGGATTTTCTGGGTAAAAAGTTAGACTGGTAGGGTGTGGCTGATGAGGGTCTCTGGGGGGTGTGGTCTTAGGGATTGTCCTTTTGTCTTTGAATCCCCTTGGTTGTTTTGCTCTCTCTTGCTTCTGGCCTCCATGATGTGAGAGCAGAATCCTCTCTCTCTCCTTCCCGCCACCATGCCCCCAGCTCTACAGACAGTGGCCTTACATGGACTGAAACCCAACATCTCCAAAAACTCTGAGCAAATAAATCTTCCTTCCTCTAAGTTGCTTGTCAAGTTACTTTGGATTATAACAGTGAGAATGTTGACTGAGACAGAAACTGTTATCAGAGAAGTGGGGTCAGTGCTATATCTTAGTCTGATCATATGTTTTGTGAGTCTTTGGAACCGCTTTGTGAGAGGAAGTTGGAAGGGCCAGAATGTGGCTAGAAGGTTGGACAGCAGAGACCATGTTCAGGAGATTTTGGAGATAAAGAGGACTCCATAGGAAAATGGACTAGAGGCCACATGTGTTACATTCTGGCAAAGAGCTTATCAGTATTTTGCCCATGTCCTGAAACTTTATGTTAGGACAAATTTAAAGATAATGGATTGATTACACTGGTGGAGGAAATATTAGAACAGAAAAATGTTCAAATTGCATTATGAATATTGATGTCCATGTTCAGTGAATTGTACACCAAATTTTGCGAGCAGAAAGCAAAGCAGAAAGACTTTGTAGATTTGCAGTTTGGCCAGAAATGCATGTATAAAACTGGGGCCCAGAGAGATGGTATTGTGAAAGAAAGTAAGATGTCTGAAGGAAGTCAAATGTTTTGCATAGGAACAAAGAAAAGAATGTGGACTGGGTAGCTCAAGCCCAAGTGCAGAACCATGGAAACAAGGGCCCAGCAGTGGTGGCTATGATTGAAAAGGGCCTGGTGGCAGCCAGGATTAAAACAGGCCAAACTGAGGCCAGGATTGGGACAGGCCCAGCAGCTGTGATTGAAAAGGGCCCAGGGGAAGTGATTGAAAAGGGTGTGGCTACCTTTCCTGCTGGTGGTCTATCTCAGCACTCACATAATGCTGGCTTTGCTGGAGAAAAAAGGGGTTATGGAGTCTTCCCCATAGATTCAAAGGAAGATCTGGGAAGCCAAGAAACTTGTGCCAGGGCTGAAATCCCTGCATGCAGGTCCAAAAGGAGTACTTTGTAAAGCTGTGAGGATGAAGTCAAGATTGAAAGAAAACCCTTGAGATTTAGAAATGCCAGAAATGTGGAACAATTATGAGGAAGCTATGGAGCCAGACTGGAAGAGTGGGTCCACTGCCTGTTGCAATCAACCAGGCCACAGGGGTGGGGCTATTAAGGCCCCTGGGAGATCACATCTCACCACCATGTGCCTTAGATGCCAGTAGTTGAGCTGCAGGATCAAATGTTTGCCCTTCTGGATTTTGATACAGTGTTGGTCCCATTCCTGCTTTCGATGGCCCTGTTCCTCCCTTTTGGAATGCAAATGTTTGCTCCTCACCATTGTACATTGGATGCATGTAATTTGCTTTTTATTTTTATTTTATTTTATTTTATAGGGATTCACAGGCAAGAGTTTGCCTTGAGTCTCAGAAGAGACTTTGGACTTTGGGACTTTTGAGCAATGCTGAAACTATTAAGACTTTGGGAACTCTTGGAGATGGTCTAAATGCATTTTGCCATAAATGACAATTTAATAGGCTTCTGAAAAGTTTTATTTAATAAAACAATACAAATCATTAATTACTTCATATTTGCCCTAAAATTTTCACAAGACTTCCAGGAAAGGAATATATCCAAGAAACAATTTGATTTTATTTTGTTCAGCATTTCTGTCCTTTGGCATACAGTTATATTATTTTCTAATTTGGAGTACCTCTTTCTATGTTATATTTCACTACTACAATATCTTCTAGAACTTCCAATCTATTTATATAAATTATCCCAAGTGCCTCTATCTCTCTTCTTTAATTTCATTTGAAAACTGCCCAATTTTTAATTATTGATCTCCTTTTTTCCCCTGCAACTTTTTTTTTGTGGTACTGGAGATTGAACCCAGGGGCATTCTACCTCTGAGCTACACCCCAGAGCCATTTTTTTATTTTTTATTTTGAAACGGGGTCTCACTAAGTTGCAGAGAGCCTCACTGAGTAGCTGAGGCTGGCCGTGAACCTGCAATCCTCTGGTCTCAGCCTCCCAAGTACCAGGATTACAAGCATGCGTCACCACTCCCGGCCCCCTGCAACTTTTATGAGAAAATATTTTAAATGTAAAATGTTCTTGCAAAAGAAGACATTTTAGAGTAATGGTTGTGGTACTCTTGAAATCACTTTGTCAACTTGTGTCAAATGTCTAAAGGCAGAATGACTTTGCTCTTTATGTCCTCAATTTTAAACCCATACATTTTATTGCACGTGGAAATAATTTTAACAACAATTAGCCACCTGCCCATCCTTTTACAGTGAACAAGGCTCACTGAACCTGCAATTAGCCAATTACGCAAACAATCCAGGGCTCGCAATTGTCAACAGAAAATAAACTCAAGCAGGTTCCTCTTTGTTGAAGAGTACTATGTCAATGGCTCATTTTTAGTCTGGAATACAGCATGCCAATTTTTCTTTTTACAGTAATGACCTTATAAAATGATTAATTATCAGTGTTGCCACCATAGTTTTCCCTTTAGTCTCATGTGCAATAAGCTTCAGCACTACTCTTCTCGCTATTATTTTATTTCAAAGAGAAAGCTTGTTTGTTTTTCTTCAAATTCTAACTATGGAATAAAGATGCAGTTTTTAAAAAATATTTGTTCAGTTGAATAAAATGGAAATAATAGCAGTTTCTTAATTTAGTGGATCTATATTTCAAATAAAGATTTTCTTCTTATTTATTTTTAAGGAATATGTTAAATGTGAAATTAAACCATTGCCTTTACTTTATTTGCATTAAAGACCCAATGGCTTGAAAGCTTAAGACATTACCCAACCGTCTCATTTTTCTCTTGCTCTCCCATCCTCTTCCAATGCAGAAAAGTCTGTGCAGTTTTAACAATATTACACATTTCTACAGATTGAAGGTTAAGAATGTGGCACATAGCTAATACTTAAAAGAAAAATGTGCTGGAGATTATAGCTTTGCTTTCAGGAAAACATTTTTCATTTTCCAAAATCAAAATATGCCTTTGAAAATATCTTAAAATTTAAGTCAAATATTTTTGGTAGCTCAGCTCTACCTGTGCTATGCATAATTAGAAGTCTCAGTCCTTTAGTGCCTTCAGCATTCTGCTATATTTTATAAGTATTAAAGTCATTTAATAAAAGAATGGAGGGTATTACTTAACTCCATTGATATAAGAATAACTAACATAAACAGTAAGCTGTGTGTTTACAGCACATACACACTTTATTTAATGGGGCGAAACTTCAAACTTGTATTAAACCTATTAAAAATAAAAGCATGTCAGGTGTGGTGGTGCACGCCTGTAATCCCAGCACTTGGGAGACCAAGACAGGAAGATTGCAGACTCAAGTTTAGCCTCAGCAATGTAGTGGAGCCCTCAGCATATTAGTGAGATGAGGCTCTGTTTCAGAATAAAAAATAAAAAGGGCTCAGGGTATAGGTCAGAGGTAGAATGTCCCTGGGTTCAACACACACACACACACACACACACACACACACACACATACACACACACACACACACACACAAAATAAACAAATAAGTAAAAGCAAATTTTATAGAAATAAAACATTGCTGATTTTAATATCACCATTCCTTGGTGCTATAATCTTTAACCTCTAATATAAAGAAGAATAAGCTTTAAATATTTCTCCAAATTTCCCCATAAATTCTTATTATAGAGGTTAAAATATAGATAATATGCACTAACACTTGATATTCATATTTGCCTTTGAATCAGGATACTAAAATTATCAAAATTATAGCATTCTTTAAGAAATGTCAATAGAAAATTAGAAATTTGCAAATATGTAAGCTGTGACTCTTTACTTTTTAATATGAATCTATCTAATATCATGAAGTGTAATGCATCTGGCTTTAAGGCAAGATTTAATATAAAATTCTGGCCGGGCATGGTGGAGCATACCTGCAATCCCAGTACTTGGGAGGCTGCTACCGGAGAATCACAGGTTCGAGACCACCGTCAATATATATATATATATATATATATATATATATATATATATACAAACACACACACATATGGCTGGGGGTATAGTTCAGAGGTAGAACACATATAGACTCAATTTCCAGTACCAAAAAATAAATAAATAACAACAACAAAAATATTCTTACAGAAGTCTTATCACCACTTCCCTAATCTACACTTTTTTGTTGTTGTGGTTGCTACTGGGGATTTAACACAGGGGCATTCTACCTTCAAGTTACATCCCTAGCCCTTTTGTTTTTAATTTTTTGAAACAAGGTCTAAGTTGCTGAAAGTCTTGCTAAGTTGCTGAAGCTTCTTCAAAACTGTGATCCTTCTGTTTCAGCCTCTCAAGTACTGGGATTACAGGTGTGTGCTACCATACCTGGATTTCTATTCTACTTATGTGGGTTCAATTTGTCCTGAATTATCATTTTAGTATGCCAAGTTCTCATTTTTTCCAATGAATCCAAACATCATGGTAAAAATGAATAGCTACTTCCTTCTGAATAAACCCTACTGTTATATATGAATAGTGGGACACAGTCCGCCTCTTTAACACTAGGAAGGCAAATAATAATGATCTAAAATATGTACTTTTCCCAAAGCAACGTCTTTTATACATCAATATTTAAGACCATTTCCAACTGTGCTACACCCAGTTCAATTTTATTTTGTGTATTTTTTCATCATAGGTTCAAGGTATTCTGAAAGTAGGTAAGACTTTCACTCTGCTCTACTTTAATTCTTCTACATGAAAACTTTAATAAGGTTTGTTTTCTCTGATCTGCTAACATACGAAATGACTACAAAAATTTACTTAAATGTGTGTGTGTCTGTATGTTTGTGTTTTACTGTGGATTGAACACAGGGGAATTCTATCACTTAGTTACACTCCCATCCCTTGTTTTAATTTTCTTTCATTTTGAAACAAGGTCTTGCTTCATTATCAAGCACTGGCCTTGAACCTGTGATTCTCCTGTGTCAGTTTCCCAAGTACTGAGATCACAGGTGTGTGCCACTGCACCTGGCTTAAATATATTTTTAATGCAATAGCTACATCAAATAAACAAAATATGTTCCTATACAAAAAGTCCCTTACAAAAGATGCTTTGGAAATGTAAATTGGCTGGCTAATAATGTACCATCTCAGTCCATCTTCTGTTGCTATAATACAATATGAAATTAGATAGTTTATGAGGAAAAGAGGTTTTATTTAGGCTCACAGTTCTGGGAACAGGAAAGTCTGAGATCAGGCACTAGCATCTGCTTGGCTTTTGTTAAAGGCCAATTGCTGCTCCATGCAGGGACGAAATGAAGAAGAGCATGCAGGGACAAAATGAAGAAGAGATCACATGATCAGACAAGTGAGAATGACCAGCAGGCACAGGTTGAAGAGAGGAAAAGAGCCACACTTCCACAACAGCCACCCCATCCCTGCAAGAAACACACAAACACATTCAAAGAAAGCAGATACCTCCTACCCCAAAGGCCTATTAAAGGCCACACCTCCTCTCAACATTGCTGTACTGGGAAACAAACCTTAATGGGCACTTTGGTGGGATGAACCATATTCAAAGCATAGTGCATACCGTATTGATAACTGATAAAGTAAGGGTGTAATTTGCAGTATTAAGTTTTTTGTTCTTGTTCCAACAGGAATACATACTTATTTTAAGTATGCACTTTAGTAGGGGAAGGATGAGATGAGTAAAGCAATTTTCTACTGAGATATTAATTTATCCTGAGAGCAGATTTTAGCAACAATAAAAAGGTTAATTGCTTAAATTATACATTAGGAATAGACAGTAAGGTTAAAATTATATTTGGCACCATTGGCTCTGCTCCACAGGACACAAAATTGAGGTGAGTTTCATTTGGTAGAATATATGAAAAGAAACTGGAGAGGAACAGTGAAAACTAGAATGAATGAATGAATGAGTGAATGAATGAAAAATTCATGCATTGAAATGAGTGAATGCATTAACATACCATTAAAACTTTAAAGAAAAATAAAATGTATTCATCAAAGTATAGAAATTGAGTCCAAGAAATATAAGAAAATTGTATCAAACCATTTTTCTCATTTTAGTACATTGGTCCTCTCATTTGTAAGCCAGGATATTTATTGGCACTTTATTAAAACCTGAATCTGAATTCCTAGCGAAGGATCGCTTACTTTAATGAAATAATTTGCTTTGACAAAACAATTAGCTTTTCAATTATTAGCACATGTTTATCTTTTAGAAACATTTTATACAAATTTGCATTTCATCAGTTGGTCATTGGCATCTATTACCATAACAAAAACTTGAGATAAACAACTAATAAAGTAAAAAGGTTATTTTGGCTTCCAGGTTTGAAGGTTCCAGTCTATGAGGGATTATTATCCTCTTTGTTTTGGGGCATATGGTGAGGCAGCACATCATGATGGGGAGTTTGTGGTACAGAAAAACACATCTCGTGCATGGTCAGAAAATGTGAGAGTAAGAGGAAGAAACCCAGGTCCCACAATCACCTCAAAGGGCACATCCCAATGGCTTGAAGACCTCCCATTAGGCCCCACTTTCTAGAGTTTCCATTACCTTCCAATAGTGGGACTGGACACATGGACCTTTGTGGGATACTAATCCAAGCCATAATATTTATTTGGTTTCATGTTATTAAAATTCTTTTTCTTTTCCTTAGATTTAATTTAATCACAGTAATTTTCTAATGCATTTTAGCCTTGAAATATTTCTTTTGGAGAAAAATATACTAAGAAATTCAACATATAATTAGCTATCAAAGAGGCCATTCCTAACAGAACTAGAAAAGCATTTAGATTTCTACCTACCAAGCCACTTCTCACCCATCATGTCCCTGAGACATCTTTAAAGAAATTAAGATATATGAAAATTGTCGATGTATTCATTCCAAACACACTCACAGTCTATGTGTTTTCTTTATTGTTAACAAGTTGACATGACTTCTCAGCTGGGCCTATAGTAGTCAACAGTAGATGAGCTTCCTGGAGAACTCAGGATGAACAGGATGCCAGGAGGAACTCCTGACTACAAAGCCAAAGAAACTAAAACAATGGCAAAAAAAGTTAGTCTTAAAAGTAGAATATTCCTTTCATTGCATAATTACCACCATTAATTTTGCAAAAGATGACTCCTCTGACAAACTTAGTTCTTTTAGGCAGAGGGGTATAAATAGTAAAAGCCCTTTTATTTTCTTTTGCTTTTGATTTGCTTTCCTCATGATTGTCTGTTCAATCCAGTTGAAACTGGGCTCACACTAGTGAGCTTCTTATCAATCATGTCTCAGGCAATAGTAAACCATCAGCGTGGCCCTGTAGACAGACTTCTTTGAGGCAGACCTTCAAGAAGAATTTAGATTTGATTTTTTTTTCAATATCAATTTGACCCAGAGGAAAATTCATGCTCTCATTCTGTAATGAATGGCAAATTTGCTTACCAAACTGCCCCTGGAATTTTCAGAAACATTATTTATTCATTTATGAATTATGAAGAACTTTTTTTGTAGTACTGGGGATTGAATTCAGGGATATTCTATCTCTGAGCTACACCCCCAGACCTTTATTTATTTGTTTATTTATTTATTTATTTTGAAACAGAGTCTCACCAAGTTGTTGAGAGCCTCACTAAGTTCCTGAGACTGGTCTTGAACCTGTGATCCTCCTGTCTTAGCCTCCCAAGTACTGGGATTACAGGTGTGCACCACCATGCCTGGTTTATTTCTTCATTTACAAGACTACCTTTTCTTTCCACACCAGCTGAAATGCAAAGTATTGAAGCTGATCATTTAAAATTAATTATTATCCATCTTTTTTAACATTTCTTCTGCTTTCTGATCAGCATTTACCTTCTGCTTTTACACCTTGATCCTTACATGTTCAACTTCCTCAGGGAACAAATGTTACAGAAACAAGTCTTTGAACATGTAAATGCTGTATATAAGTCACATAAATTGGTCTCTATCTATTCTTTATGATACACGCATATCTATGTAAATAGTGCAGAATCAATAGAAATTATCATCTGAAGACTGGCTTCCTAAGTAGGCTTCATAGTGAAATTCTGAGGGTTTCATAGATGCACCAGTATTCAGGTGGTAGTGATTTAAACATCATATTTTATAAGAATTTACCATTACATTTATGATTATTAATACCTTATAATAACATATTTATCATATGCATAGAAACTCAGGAGTAATTTGGTATAAAAGTAAAAAGAATTAATGAGAAGACTTACTATGTGTGTGTATGTGTATATATATATGTGTATGTGTATATATATATATATATACACACACATGCATTGTATATTTTATATATCTTACATATATATCTTACCTATATAAAATATACAATATTTTGTAAGTTATTCAGTCACAAGTTTGGATAGCATCTTCTCTCAAGTAATATAAATAGTGTGACGTAAGTTTTCTAAGTTAATTTCAAGAGGAAGCTACTTCAGTTTACTGGCACCATTCTTTGACTTGCTGGTGCTCCTTCGGTTTTAAAGGTGTGTGCATTGCATCTAATTTCTACTAATCCTTTTTTAAATGTTTTCACTTAAGCCTCCTGTTCGGGGAATTTTGAAAAGGGTACTTATAATCCAAATTGTTTCTAATCACCAAGGCCCCACATATGTCTGATTATAAGCCCCACATTTTGAAAAGCCTAATTAACTTAGATCATTTATTTAAAATTGGCTTTGGAGTTATTGTTTAATGTGGTACTGAATTGAACAACAGTCCCTTTTAGAGATAAGCTAACATTACCTGTTCTCAAAATTTTCTTCATTTTGGTAGAATGATGTCTACCCACAATTCTACAACTCATGTTGCATTTTAAATGGTATTTTCTAGTGATACATTCTTTTGTATTAAAAACAAATTCAAATGTTCTTCAAAGTGTTAATACTTTAAAACCAGGATATGAGTCTTATACACCTTAGTGTTATGTTACTAAAAAGAATCAATGCTTTCCCAGTCGCTGGCTGAGATAGTTACACTGGGAAATGATTCTGGCAGATTGAGCATTTTGACTGAAAATGAGTAGAGAGAAACATTTCGAAGCACACAGAGTGAATTTGGAAGGGTAGGCACTTTTGGTGCCACTAAACAGCCAGCTGACAATAAGAACACACTTGCATCGTTGTCATTTAAAAGACTGCAAAACCCTCAGCATTATCCATTGGGGGATTTCTAGCAGAGACAATAGTTGTGCCATATTGTAGTTGTTAAGTACATACATTTGTTGTGATCATACCTACACAGCTAGGAATTGTTGGAACAGAACTGAAAAAAAAAGGAATGGAAGGAGCTATGAGAGGTCAAAGAAATTCCTTTTATACCTCTCAATTGTGTCATTTTTTTGTATATTGGAATATATTGAATTTAAGCACTGGAAAATTATTATTTCTAGGAGTATGTGTAGACTTTCATTGTCTCTAAGATCTTTGATTTGACACTCACTTCTTTCATGTTAAAATTGTATTCAGAAGATTTTAATATAGTTGCATTTATCAATCCCAATATTAAGCAACTTTGAGGAAATTATTATGACAGATTTATAAACAACAAACACAATTTCAGCCACAGAGAAAATCATTCTGCATGAAATATTAGTTTAAAAATAACCTGAACAACTGAGTGTGGTAGCACACACCTGTAATCCCAGTACTTGGGAGGCTGAAACAGGAGGATTGCAGATTCAAGTCCAACCTCAGATACTTAGTGAGGTTCTCAGCAACATAGCAAGACCTTGTTTCCAGATAAAAAATAAAGACAGTTCAAGGGTGTAACTTAGAGGTAGAATGCCCCTGGGTTGAATTCCCAGCACCACAAAACAAAACAAAACAAAACAAAACAAAACAAAACAAAACAACCCGTGCAATATTTTCTTTCATTTTCTGATCCTGAGTTTATTTTTTCCATGTTTTTTCACTTTTTCTTTCACATCCTGTTGTAATGCTTCTCATTGGGGGATTCTATAAAATGTCTAGTTTGGATGAATTTATGAGATGAAAACTTTTTCAAACTAAAGCTGAAGACTTGTATTGAAACTTTGTTTTTTGACAACTAGAACATCCTTTCTTAATTACCAAGAAAATCATTTTACCTAAATTGTGTATATATAAAATCTGAGACACAGTCGTTAGATGAAGGGGAAGAAAACTTTTAAGTAACACATATACATATATGCATGTCTTAAATTTATTATTTATACATTTAAAATATATAACTATATATCATATGTTTGTGTGTTTGTGTGTATGTATAAATTCTCTGAAGGCCATCTTGTCTAGTTTTCTCAAACTGAAAATTAGAGAAGCCTATTTATGTCTTATGACCCGTTTTCAATTTCTATTTCTAGGAAAAGAAAACACTTGAAATTTTATAGTTATAATTAATGAATAAATATATCATTGGCTATTGATCATCTTACTTATCCAATTTATGTATTAGTCAACTGAAACACACTAACAGCTATGGTGATTTGCATTATAATATAGTCATAAAGAATTCTTATTTATAGCCGGGCGTAGTGGCGCACGCTTGTAATCCCAGTACTTGGGAGGCTGAGACCAGAGGATCCGGGTTTGCGGCCAGCCTCAGCTACTTAGTGAGGTCCTCTGCAACTTAGTGAGACCCTGTTTCAAAATAAAGAATAAAAAATAGGGCTGGGGGTGTAGCTCTGAGGTAGAATGCCCCTGGGTTCAATCCTGGGTACTGCAAAAAAAAAAAAAAAGAATTCTTATCTATAATCATGCATTGTTATTAGAGACATTTTTAAAGACAGTAAACAATATTAAAATCAAGCAAAATATTTGACTTCTGATACACTACCAGTAAACAATTTAAGAAACAAACATTAACTCTGAATGCCTGTGGTTGTGGACTAGTTAATGGCATAGAATTTGGTATGCTGCTTTAAAAGTCAAGAGCACTGGTCAACTAATGTAAACCAGCATTCTTTTTAAGGCACTGGAACATTATGCAGTGCAGAAATGTGGTCCTTGAGAGAAGGAAATAAAATTCAGTTATCCTAGTATTTTTCTGGGTTTTGATCAGTAGGATCATATATTGATCTTTCCATATATGGGAATCCACACAGAGAATGAAGGTCAGACTGAGTTAAGAAGAAAGAAGGACAAGTGGTTTAAAATGTGTGAGAGAGCTTCCTGGAGACAAATGAATTACAGAGAAACAACAAGAAAGAAACAAACACTTTCAGAAATCTGCAGGTATATTTCTTGAGTCTTCTCTAAATCCTAATATTTATATGTCAGGTGAAATTATATTAATAGGACCAATTTCCAAGAAGCTATAAACTATACCATTTTTGGAACACAGGGCTTGCTATCTAAACTCCATTTAACCAGAACAAAGAGACTTTGATAAATTTTTGTTTGTTTGCAATGTGGGGAATTGAACCCAGAGCCTCACACACAGCAGGCAAGTGCTCTCCCATTGAGCTACACCCTAACCTTGAACTTTGATAAGTATTGGGTAATTATTAGAGACCCCAGGAAGATAACACCTTAAAGTTACGTATAAACTACCACTGGTGTACTCTAGATCCATCCTAATAAATCATAAAACAAACCTCAAGTGATCAAATGGATCTGAGAGTAAGTTAAACTTTAAACTCTGTGCCAAACCAAATTTAAAATTCTTAAAGCAGAAAGCAGAGTCCAAATACTCCATATGCACAATATCAGCATGGAATTAAAAAAATACTAGACATCAAAAAACAAGGCATAAAAGAGCTGAACGCTATCTTTAAAGATCAAAATGGGAAAAACATTTACTGGGGATCCTTTACTTATCACAAATACCTTTGAAAAACTAAACTGTAATAAATATTAAATTAAAAAACAAGAAAGACTTTGCCAGCAGACATTCTCAATAAGAAATGCTAAATGGAAATAACAATGAATTTGGGGTGTAAAACATACATAAATGTAAAATGCATGACAAGTGTATCAAAAATGTGAAAGAAAATGGACATTAATTTTTGATATGATGTGTTTCTTTCTATGTCAGGAATATTGAACATTGGTGTCACATTTTCGGGGACCACCCCTCTCCCCTGCTTCTACTCCTTAATCCATATGATCCACCAACTCACATACTTCCAAGCTACTTTTTTTTTATTTCTGAGCTATTTTCTTTTTATCTTTTAAGAAAGCATAAAGTTACACTTTTTCAAATAAGTTTTCTCATACTCATTCAGGCCAAGTTAGAACATCTTTTCATGTGCCTTGCACATTGTTCTTTTTTTAGATTATTATTACAATTTTTATTTTTATATAATATATAATATATATAATATATATTGTAAATATATATAATATATAATATATATAATATATATTGTAAATATATATAATATATAATATATATATTTACAATATATATATTACAATATATATATATTGGTACTGGGGATTGAATCCAGGGACATTCTACCATGGAGCTACATCCCCAGTCTTTTTTTAATTTTTTTTTTTGAAACAGGGTCTTACTAAGCTACTGAGGCTGGCCTCCAACCTGTGATTCTCCTGTCTCAACCTCCAAGTACTGTGATTACAGGTGTGTACCACTGCACCCAGGTGCTAGATCTACTTGTTGAGTTTATATCCTAGTGCAGAGATAGGTGCTGAACATGTCAGGACATTAAATATGTAATCAAGCCAAGTGGGGCGTAGTGATTTTGCCTGTAATCTCAGTACTTGTGAGGCTAAGATCAGAGGGTCGCAGGTTCAAAGCCAGCCTTAGCAACTTAGCAAGATCCTCAGCAACTTAGCAAAACCTTGTTTCAAAATTAGAAAAAAAAGAAATAAAAAGGGCTGGGGGAAGGCTGGGGTGTAGCTTGTGTTACTTGGAGGTAGAATGCCCCTGGGTTCAGTTTCCAGTAATAAATAAATAAATAAATAAATAAATAAATAAATAAATAATGGAGAGTCTGCATGTATGTTTTTTCATCCCTGTCATCAGATAATAGAACAGTCACAGGTAGCAGATACTCAAAAATATTTTAATAGATAAGTAAAGGAATTCATGTATGTAAATTTAATTTTAAAGAAGTAATAATTTTGCCTTTCATTTCACTTGATATATCTGACAAATCTACAAGCTGACATCAAATCTAAACGCGAAAACATTGCTAACATTTAACTAATACCTCTCTTTTCCTTTCATAGAAGCATTGAGAACAATGCTGCTGAGTTTAGGATAAAGATTAATTGTAAATTCCTGAATGAGGCAAGCTTCCAATACTGGATTGTTCCAAGTGGTCAAATTCTGATGTGTTTGTTTATCTTCTTAATCCCTTTCAACATACAGTGTGAAGGTCTGTTGATTGTATTGATCATAAGGCATCCTGTGGAGTTTGTGTTACTCCTTTCCAAATAATGGGCTCACCTTGAAAATGTAAAGGTCAAAACATAGGAAAGGTTAACACTTCTTGATTGACAGGCATTTATTTCTTTTATAAGATTAAGTTTCCCCTAAGTCATTGTCACTGATTTTCTTCTGCCAAAAGCTATAAACCTTGTCCAAAACCATGGCAATTGAACAAAAAATAAGGACTAGAAATAAATCAAACCAGGTCATAAGAGAATTGCCAAGATAATCAGACTTCTTTTGCTAGAATATTGCATTCGATCTTATATTTGTTTTAAGTGTTTTTCCCAAAAGACGTTCGTAGTTTCTAACATGCAGAATGCAATTATTTAAACTGCCTTTGCACAGTGATATGTAATTACATGAAGAAAATCCTTTAAACATTGATTATGTCAGTTTCTTTCTCAAAAAATTTTAGAATGTGATTGTGAGGTATCTTTAAAAACCACCTGGGAGATTCAGGGTTATTATCTAACAAGTATGGAGTTTCAGGTATGCAAGATAATTGACTTCTAGAAACCTTATGCATGATATTATGTCTGCAGCTAACAATATTATATGGTAAATGTTAATACCTGTTATCAGGGTAGATCTCATGATATACATGTTCTTAAAACAATAAAATAATAATAATAATTTTAAAAGGGGTTTGCGTTGGTTCTGCTTCAGGAAATGTAATTGGATGTCTCAGATTCATGTCATGGAATTGAAATAAAAATGGAGTAAAAAGAGATCCATGTAATACTACAGTATTACTTTTTGTTTGCTTTTTACAGTCTAAATACTAATTCATTTTACATAGAATAATATATTCTTATACTTGGAAGGCTGAGACAGGAGGATCACAGGTTTGAAGCCAGTCTCAGCAACCTAGCTAGGCCCTTAGCAACTTAGCAAGACCCTATTTCCAAGTAAAAAATAAAATAGGTCTGGAGGTTTAGCTTGGAGTAGAATGCCCCTGGGTTCAATCCTTAGCAACACACACACACGCGCACACACACACACACACACACACACACACGCACACACACACACACAAAATACTACATTCTTTCTTATAGCTGGGTTTCTGTGTTCAGAGTAGACAGGACTGTGGTTAATGTCCAAAATGAATTATATATCCATACTTACTAGATAATGATCATTATGGGGAACATATGCTTATATGATTACAGAGGTAGAAAATGTGACTTAAAAGTATCTTTAATAATGTTGTAGCTTCTTTTTGTATTCCAAAGGGGATGATTTCAGTAGTTACTTTAAACATGCATAAACACTTTAATAACAGATATTTTTTAAAAGTCACAAATTCAGAATATTAGCTACTCAATTGAAATGGAACTTGAAATCAAAATAAATTAATTTGAACTTAAGTCAGAGTAATTTTCCTTCAGACAAAGGCAACTAAGAGGTTAGATATTAAAAACAAAGAATTTCTTTTATTTCATATGCTCTAATGGATACAATTCAGCAGAAGTCTTTTTCGTTCTCTCCAAATATGAAAGTGTTGTTTTGCCTTCAAAGATTTGTCTGAAGTTAAAATATTTATGATGACTACATTATAGAGGAATGATATGTCACATTTTAATGCAGCAACAACAAATTTCTTTACTGTAAGTTTAATGCTATGCTACATGGAAATACATAAGAATTAATCCAAGTGACTTTGAATATGTCACCCCCATTTCTGCATAACCTCATAATGACTAATTTGATCCTACTTGAATTCATTCATTCGTTCATTTTTTTGTATTGTTTACACAGCAAATCTCATTCTGGACTCCTCCAAACAGCTACTATATGTGTCTTATCTAAATTCAGTGTGCAAATTTAATTAAGTCTGGGCAAGGATTTCCACTTCAGATGTAAATGCAAAGTGGTGTGCACATCTTCATCTACACATTTCCCCACTGCATTATACATGAGCAATCTCCCCAAGAGACTGAAGCTCAGGAGCATTTTAGGTTTCCTGATGAGGGGTTGTACCCATGTATTTCTTAGACTAAAGATCAAGAAAAGAATTAAAAATCCATAAACTGTAATAATATATTCTATTACAAATTCTGTTGCCCTGCCATAAGTAGTTGGTAGTAAATAGTTTAAACTATATGACCAAACAAGATCTAAGCTTGAAATCAGCCCTACCACTTAAGAGCTGTGCCATCTTAGACAGGATCCCTAATTGCTCTTACCCAAATTTCCCAAACTATAAATGGACTACTATAGCACATTCCTCACTGGGCTGCTCCAAGGCTCCAAATAGGTTATAGAGGCAAAAATACATGCATACATACATAAAATAAAACAGAGCACAGGATTTTGTACACTCGAATTCATCTCTGTATGGTCCATGATGATAAAGATAACACCACTGATAATATTTAGTCACAATTATATTCTCCCCTGGGGATTTTAACTTAGAGTCTTACATAGAGACATGTATTTATATATTTAAAAATATAAGTTTTGTCTATATAATGGTACATGTTTTTCTCTCAGACTTTCAAGAAAATATATATACTAAAATAATGCTCTTATCAATAAAAAATAATTTATCCTGAATTATCATTTATTCCTTCTCAAGTATTTTGGGATTCTACAAATTTCAAAACATCCTATACTTTCATCATATTTTTTACCAGATAACAATGCCTAATAATAATATTTTACTCTTCATTTATTCATATATTATTTTTCATAGTTCCATGGGGCTAGAATTCCCATCGACAATTCGCTCATTTAATATTCAATGATTTGTAGTAAATTCAAAGTATTTCAACCATCACCATGATCTAAAGTTACTCAATAGATGAAAGATATAAACCTAACCATGTCAATAACATTAAATGTGAATTTATCAGACAAGTTAAAGGATCCGTCCACATTTAGTGATTATTGATAGGGTTGGATTTATGACTGCCATTTTCATAATCATCACTACTTTTACTAGCGCCTCATCTATTCTTGTATATTTGAATTACTGTTTGTTGTCATTTGTTTATCCCAATGAACTTCCTTTAGTGTTCCTTGTAAGGTGAGTCTGCCAACAAGAGTGTTCTATGTTTATCTGGGAAATATTTATTTTGTCTTCATTTTGAAAGATAGTTTTTGTGAATGTACAATTCTTAGTTGATAGTTCTTTATTTTTCTCTGTTGATGTTCTTTTTGTTCTTTCTGTTCTTACAATATGCTGTTCCTCTTGCTTATAGTCTCCATCATTTCAGACAAAGAGCTAGCTGTTAATATTATTGGGGTTACTTTGTACATAACTTGTGTTTTTCTTGCTACTTTCAGTATTTTCTCTTTTTCTATTTTCAATGATTTACTATGATATATCTTCCTGTGAACTTCTTGTCATTCTACTTGGTGTTTATTGAGGTTCTTGGATGTTTTCATTAATGTTTTTCATCATATATGGAAAGTTTTAGGCATAACAGCTTCAAAACATTTTTCTGTTCTTTCTATTATGTCTCTGCTATTCTCTGATATTCAGGTTGCATAAGCTTTAACTCACTAACCTCAAGTTTGCAGACTTTTCCTCCTGTTAATCCATATCTGCTGTGAAGCCTCTCTCTAGTAAATTTTTCATTTCAGTTATTGTACTTTTCAATCTAGAATTGAAATTTTCTTTTATTAATTAATCAATTTAGGCACTAGGGATCAAACCCAGGGACATTCTATTTCTGAGCTACACACTCACCCACTTTTATTTTTATTTATTTTGAAACAGGGTCTCATTAAGTAACTCTGACCTCAATCCTGTGATCCTCCTTGTCTCAGCCTTCCAAGTACTGGGATTGCAGGCATGTGTCAACAAGCCCTTAATTTTTGTTGTGCTGGGAATTGAACCCAGTGGCATTCTACCTCTGAGCTATACCCATAACTCAATTTTAGTTTTTATTTGGAAACAGGACCTCGCTAAGTTGCTGAAATCCTCGCTAAGTTGCTGAGGCTGGCTTCAAACCTTTGTTCCTCCTGTCTCAGCCTCATAAATACTGGGATTACAGGCCTGTGCCACCACACCCAGCAAATTTTCTTCTTTTTAAGTACTTTCTATCTCTTTATTAATACTACTCATTACATGAGATATCATATTCACCCACTATTCTTTTAGTTTTTTAATCATAGTGTCATTTACTTTGAATTTTAATCACTATTTGAAGTCTTTGCTTAGTCAATCATTTGGGCCCTGTATTGGACAGGGTTCACTAGATTAACAGAATTCACAGAATGAGTATATTTGAAAAAGGGATTTATCAGATGGGCTTACAGTTTGAAGCAATGTAGTCCCAAGTTCTGACTGCACGTGGAGAGTCAGAGGAACCAGTAGCTAGTCGAGCGGTCTAAGAGCTGGAGTCTTAGGATCGGAGCAACCACTAATTCAGTCCCAGTCCAAGATGTGAAGATCAGGAAGCACTTCGGAGAAACGATGGTGAAGTTTCAGTTCGAAGGGCTGGAGGCCGACGATCTCAGACGAGAGCAGAAGATCAAGAAGCTCTTCAGAGAAACGGCGAAGTTCCATTTCTATAAGCCGGAGGCCGATGATATCAGGCAAGAGCAGATGCGTTTTCTTCGGAAAGAGTCGCGTGCGCTCTACGCGGCTTCTCCCTCTTTTATCTAAGTCCTGCACCTATCAGAATCCTGCTGCCTACATTCAGGACAGGCTTTCTGTTTAATCTGCTATTACACACCCAAAGTCACATGATCTTGGGTGTGTCATGATCAGGTCAAGTTGACAAACTAGATTGACTATCACAGGCCCCCTCATTGAAGGTTTCTTTTGCCTTATTTATTTTTGGTATATTCATCAGTTCTGTTTCTTTGCACATCTCATAACATTTTATTCAGTAGTAGATACTCTAGATAACATTGAAGTAACTCTGAATGGTGTGTCTCCTCCCTCCATCCTATGGATTGTTGTTTTCTTATTTGATTGTTTAGTGCCTTGCCTGGATTAGTCCAGTGAAGTCTACTTTTCCTACAGATTTTATCCTTTTATGATCCTTAAGTGGTATACCCTTAGGCAGGCCACTCTCCCTGACTTCCTTCCCACCATTTGCCCAGGATATCCTCATTCACGTTCGGGTTGGTCATTGTGTCTTAGAGTGTGAGTTCTCTTATATGGCCACATCAAGAAACCTATTAATTTAAAAGTAATTTAAGATAAATTAATATGGAGACACACATAGGGCTTAAACTTATTGTTTTCACCTAAAGTGTACAAATACATAGTCACTGACTCTTTTATTTTTAAGGCAATACTTTCTTCTTTGGCTTCTTATACAGCATAATCCAAAAGCATCCTGTTTAATTTAGAGTCAGTTGGTCTAAAACATAGTGAAAATTTTAAGAATGTTTTTAAAAAATCAGTGCAATATCCTTCTGTACTTTTAAGAACTTTTTCTCAGTGTTTTAAAAGAGTCTTATTAACTTCTAATTTGGTATTAGGAATTTTCAGTGATTCACTATTACTGAGTCTTCACAAAGAACAATACTTCCTTTCCCACCTTAATTTTTGACTTTTACCATTAATATTAGTTCATATAATACTAAAATATGAAATTATAAAAAGTTCAACCCTCAAAATTTGGCTTAAGGAAAAAGTAAACCTTAAACCATACTTATGTTGGGCTTATCTGTTCAAAGTGATCAACGTCAAACTATAGTGCAGACATAAGCTACCAAAATTCAAATGTTCCTTCAGCATAATTTGCATGTTTAAAAAAAATGGAAGGAGCAAGATCATTTAATATTATTGACTTTTATACTAAAGAGAGTAATTAATATTTTGAATATAGATAAACCTTCACCAAATCAATAATAGCAATAGGAAATAGAAAAACAGAAAAGTAATGACATAATTGCAATTCATGTATGAAAAAAATTCAAATGAATAAGCATATCTTAAATGCAAATGAATGTGTGATCATTTGACTATATTTACTGAAAATGCCTAGTTAAGTTTACTGCTAACAAGTTTGAGAAATATATTCAAGACATATACTAAACCCAGTTATAGAAAACTAAAGTATGATCCATTCTCCAAACAAAAATATTAGGCCTGTGAAATTCATATTCTATTTATGGATAGAATTAAATGATAAAAATTTGAGGTGAGAAAAGGAAAAAAGTCTAGATGATACCTGTATTGGATTTCTGTGCCTGATGTAAAAAGTTGGCATAAATTTAGCACTTTAACAGCCGGGCGTGGTGGCGCACGCTTGTAATCCCAGTACTTTGGGAGGCGGAGACCGGAGGATCCGGGTTCGCGGCCAGCCTCAGCTCTCTCACTCTCTCTTTCCCTGTCTCTCTCTCTCTCTCTCTCCTTAGTGAGGCCCTCCGCAACTTCATGAGACCCGGTTTCAAAATAAAGTATAAAAAATAGGGCCGGGGGTGTAGCGCAGAGGTAGAACACCCCTGCATTCAATCCCCAGTACTGCAAAAAAAAAAAAAAAATTTAGCACTTTAAACACTACAGGTATTATGTAGATCTATAGGTTAGCAGTTCTACATGGGTCTCAATGGATTAAAATTGGGGTACCTGTATACAGAGACATGTTTTCTTCTGAAGGGGCTATTTTCTTGCTTTTTTCAAATTGTAGATGTTGCCTACAATCCAGAAGAGTAAATAATCATTCATCCTCAAAATCAGCAATGGTACATACTTCAGGCAATCATTCTGTGGTTACATATGCCTCTGAGCAAAGCCAGGAAAGAGCTTCCATTTTAAGGACCTACTGAATTAGATTGGCTAATGGATAATCCAGGATAATCTCATCTCATAATCCTTATTTAATCATTTCTGCCATGTCCATTTTTTCACGTAAAGAACATATTCAGGGATTAGGACGAGGTCATCTTTGTGGTAGAGGTCTAATTTTGCCTATTGCATACAAGGTTTTTGTTCATGACTTTTTTTTTCTGATAACAGGGCAGCAAGTGAAACCATAGATGAGATGTAAATTTATGTTTGTTTCAGAATATTGGCCTCTGGTTATGCTCAGGATGACCTGGATGGGAGAAGAGAGCAGTAAGGAACTGTTGCAAAACTGCTAGTCAGAAAATTCAAGAAGATGCTAAAGGATAGAAATTAACGTGTATTCCATGCTTTTTTTGGTCAAGGACTCAGTTAAACATTTTCTTAGGTTTTATCCTGTTATTATTTGAATAATTCAATCAATATATAGCAGTGGGATGGAAAAACATGACATACTGACTGATATTTAGGAGAAAATATCAATGAGAATTGCTTTACAGGATTTTAATAACACTAGGGAAGTCATGGAAAAGGCAGTGTCAAACAATTTTTAATGCTAAAAGTCTTATTAAAGATGCTCATTAGATTTGACAGGATAGAAGTTTTTCTGATAATTAGTAAGAGAAGTTTCATCTATGTATTAGATATAAATCTAGTTGGTTTATTCCAAGGTATTTTATTGTTTTTGAGGTTATTGTGAAAGGAATGGTTTTCTGGATTTCTTTTTCATGGATTCATGATTGGCATATAGAAAAGCTACTGATTCTTTTAGATTGATTTTGCATCCTACTATTTTGCTGAATTTGTTTATCAGCTCTATAAGTCTTTTGGGTGAGTTTTTTGGGTCTTCTAACTATAGGGTCATGTCATCTGCAAATAGAGATAATTTCAGTTCTTCTTTTCCTATTTGAATTATTTTGATATCCTTCTCTTGACATTGCTCTGGCAAGAGTCTTGAGTACTATATTGAAAAGGAGAGGTGATAGTGGCCATTCTTGTCTTGTTCCTGATTTTAAAGAGAATTCCCGCAGGTTTTCCCCATTCAATATGATGTTGGCTTTGGGTTTATTGTATATTGCCTTATTGATATTGAGGTAAGTTTCTTCTAGTCTGATTTTCTGAAGTGTTTTTAACATGAATGGGTGTTGGATTTTGTCAAATGCTTTTTCAGTATCTATTGAGATGATCATGTGATTTTTGTTCTTAGTTCTATTTATGTGGTGAATAACATACTGATTTGCATAATGTTGAACCAGCCTTGCAACCCTGGAATGAAACCAACTTGGTCATGGTATACAATTTTCTTGATTTGGTTTGGAATGTGTATCATTAGTATTTTGTTTAGAATCTTTGCACCCATGTTCATCAAGGCTATTGGTCTGTAATTTTCTTTTCTCGAGGGATCTTTATTTAGTTTCGGTATTAAGGTGATTCTGGCCTCATGGAAAGTGCTTTGAAAGATTCCATCTCTTTTGATTTCACAGAACGACTTGAGTAGTGAGTTTAATTCTTCTGTAAAGGTTTTGTAGAATTCAGCTGGAATATGTTGATTTCTTCTATTTTCCAGTTTATTGAAGTATATATTTTCAAAATAGTTTCTGATGAACCTCTGGATTTCCCCACTGTCTGTGGAGAGATCTCTTTTTTCATTTCTCATTTTAGTAATTTGGGTCAATTCTCTCTTTATTTTGGTTAAGTTGGATAAGGGTTTATCAATCATGTTGATCTTTTCAAAGAGCTAGCTTTTTGAAAATAAGCATGAAAAGGGTTGGGGATATGGCTCAGAGGTAGAATCCCCAGGGTTCAGTTCCCAGTACCACTCACCCAATAAAAGTTTTCTGTAATTGTTATGGATCTTCTACATGTAATCACATAATTTTTGATTAGTGAGAGTTTCATTTCCTACTTTGCATTTTTTAATCAAAATTCTTACCTTATATCACAGAGCAAAATATCAGTTACAAATGTGAATTTATGTGGTGATACAGAATATTCTTTCCATTTCCCAAGTTCAGGAGAATTTTTTATCTATTTTGTATGATTATATACTGTAGAGATTTTAGCATGTACTTCATCAAATTAAGTCATTATGGCTGTATTTCTAAGAATGTTTAAATCATGAGTGTTTCATTGTATCAAATCATTTTTCTGCCTCTATGGATTATTGTATGATGGTTTTTTAAATTGGACTAATTTTGTAGAAATAAAGTCCACTCATTTACCCAAAACATAGCTTGTTGAGAGGATTTTGACCTCACTTATATGTGTACCTCCTCCAAATGTCTAATAAACAGGAATAGAGAGTAAAATGGTAGTTACTAAGGCTGGAGAAGGACAGAAAATAGGGACAATTGAGTCAAAAGGAATATATTTGTAGTTAGGTATAATAAATAGGTCTAAATATCTAATGTACACCAGAAATATAGCTAATAATGTATTGCATACTAAATTTTCTAAGAGTAGATTTTAAGTGCTCTTATCACACACATACAAAGGGTAACCTTGAAAGACAATGGATATGTCAAATTGATTGACTGCGGTCATTAATTCACTATTTACATGTGTATCAAATCATGCTTTTCTTTTTGCAGTTGTTATAGTTAGATATAAAATGTCCTCTGAAGAGCTCATAATTGGTGTTTGGAGGAGTTGATGTAATTGAGTCATGAGGGTTGTCATCCATTACAATGGATTTATCTGGGTGGTAACCTATGCTGGTGGATGTAGCTAGAGAAGATGGGTCCCTGGGGGTTGTGCTGTGTCTTTGCATCCCCTTGCTTGCTGGCTCTCATGCTTTGACTTCTGTGATGTGGGGACCAAAGCTTTGTGCTCTCCCTCCCTTTGCTTCCTCCACCATGTCCTGAGCTCCAGACTCTGGCCTCACTTCGACTGAACCTGGAATCTCCAAAACAACTGTAAGCAAATGACTCTTCCTTCCTCTAAGTTGCATAGTCAGTCATTTCAGATATACCAGTGAGAATGTGGACTAAGGCAGCAGTGTTGGGGATTGAAATCCAGCATCCCAAAGTGTTTTGCTCACCTTAAGTATATGCAGTAAAAATAAAATTTAAAAAGTAAGCAATTGAACATTTTATTATTGGGAAGAGTGACTTAAGTGATAAAGGTCCAAATTGGAAGAACAAGTTTGTAAAAAAAAACTCTGAATACAGATGAGTGGTGGGAACCTAGACAAATATTGGTAGAAAGCCTTAACAGCTGAGATTATGTAAAGCTTACCTAAGTAAATAGATTGAGTAAAAACCAGCATATTTCCACATAAGAACAAATATTGATATTCTTATATCAACAAGATAGTGAAATATGTTTTATAGTTTATAATAATATTGAAAAATAAAAATAGACAAAAGTAATAAAGATGAGCAATGTCATGATAAAATATATAAAATACATACTTTTTGAGGGGTCCAGAAAATAATATTAAGAATTTCAAAGTTACAAAGTTACAGAATTTCAAAATTATACAAGTTGAGACTCTCTGCATGGAGATTTTAAAATAAGAAAGCAAAACACTGTGTAAGTTGAGCTTTTGAAATAAACCAACATCTATTTGTACATTTTAAAACTGTATACATTATGAAACAGTGAACATTTAATATCATATGCTGAGAAATGATTCATTGTTTCCAAGTGCTAGGAAATGAGTAGAGGGTTTTGATTCATGATCAGATTTAATTTTGTGGAAATTTATTGAATCAATGACTTTTGTAAGCCCTATCTTATAGGTGAATATACTGAGTCATTTAGAGTTTAAGCAAGTAGCACAAATTCAGTAAGTAGGAAGTTATGCAGCTTGCATTAAACCTTACTGTGGACAATTCTGGAACGAAATAATTTAACCACTACATTATGCTGGTTCCTGATGAAGAACATGTCAAGTAATGAAACACATGCGTTCATACGCACACAAGGGCTTTAATAGAAACGCTATTATGAGAAAATGTAATAAATCAAAAGGTGTGTTTTATCAATGTTAGGGTTAGAAATAGAATGTCCCCTGAAGAGTTCATGTATTAATGTTCAGAGTTTATGTATTTAAGTCACGAGTGTTGTAATCTCATTAGTGGATAAATCCATTGTAATAGATTTACTGGGTGGTAACCTAGGCAGATGGGGTGTGGCCAGAGAAGGTGGGTCCCTGAGGGTGTGGACTTATAGACTGTGCTTTTGTCTTAGAATCATCTTGCTTGCTTTCTTGCTTGTGGTCTCCATGATATGAGAGAACAGCTCTTGCTCTCTTCCCCTGTCTGCTTCCCACCACCATGCCCTGAGCTCCACAGACCCCAGCCTCACATGAACTGAACTCTGAAATTTCCAAAAAACAAAAAACAAAAAAAAACTCGACAAATAAGTCTTCCTTCCTCTAAGTCATGTGGTCTGTTGTTTTGGGTTATGGCAGGTGAGAAGTTTACCAAGACAATTTTTATGAAAATAATATTAAATAGAGCCATAAAATAGCTTAGGATCCAAACAGTACTCTTGAATTTTCCCCATTATAACATAATGACTTAAAAAATCCAGGTGATTTGAGTGTGGTAATAAATGCCTGTAATTCTACTCCTTGGGAAGCTGAGACAGGAGGGAGGTTCAAGGCCAGTCTTAGTAACTTAGCAAGATCTTCAGCAACTTAGTGAGATCCTGTTTCAAAATAAAAAAATTAAAATGGCTGGGGGTGTGGCTCAGAGGCAGAATGCCCTTTGGTTCAATCCCAAGTACAAAAAAAAAGAAAGAAAGAAGAAAAAGAGCAGTGATTTTTTATTTTAAAAAATGAGATTTACTTCTCTCTCTCTCTCTCTCTCTCTCTCTCTCTCTCTCCTCCACCTATCTATTTATCTATATCTTTCAAGTAATTTTTAGAAACCTACTTGACAAAGCCGTGTCTTTGAATCAAATTAATAACATTGTCAATATAAGATTCACATATGAATTTTGACACATAAAATGCTTTAGAAAAATTTAGAAGTATGTTAATTCATCTCAAACCTCAGATGTGTCTTCTTAACCTATGGACATTGCATTCCATGACTCAACAACTTACTTTCTTATACTATTTTGAAACTCTAATAAAAGGAGTTGGTTTTCTTAACAGGACAGAGAATAAAGTCTGCCTATTGCAAGGTGCTATAGATATAGAATGTCACCTAAAGAGCTCATTTGTTGATATTCAGGATGAATATTGTTAAGTCATGAGAGCTGTAAACTCAACAGTGGATTTATCTGGGTGGTGGCTTGGGCTGGTAAGGTGTGGCTGGAGAAGGTGGGTCCCTGGGGCTGTGACCTTGGGGATTATATACGGCTCCTCTTGCCCTCACGCTCTTTCTCTTGCTTCTGGCTTCCATGATGTAAGGAGCAAAGCCTTACGCTCTCCCTCCCTCTGCTTCCCGCCGCCATGCCCTGAGATCCACGATCCTTGACTTCATATGGACCAAACTAAGACCACCAAACCATGAGCAAGTAAACTTCCTTCCTCTAAGTTACGTGGTTAGTTCTTTAGACAACTGTGGGAATGCTGGCCAAGACACAAGGTAATTCATAGATTTAAGGTTTGCTTTACTATAGTTTCTCAAATACAAATAAAGTTCTGTTGAGAGATTAAAAAAAAAGTTACTTCAATGTAATTCTTGCTAAAACTGTCAAAATAAGGCCAGTAGATTTGACTTTTTATATGAGGTTGTTGTGAACTTGATACTATGATATCATACCATTTTTGCTGATGTTTCCCGAGGAATGCAATCAGATACTAGATGGTCATAATTTTGAATTGCTGATTATATAATATGTGCTTTGCTACATGATTGATTCTTAGAGTTGTCACTTGCTACCAAGTTAATATCAAAGAATACGAAGTTTCTTCAAACTTTTCTTGTGTTGAACTTTAATTTTCAAAACAATTACTTGTCTCTTGCCAAAAACTTTATGTAAAATATTAGTGTTCATGGAAGACATAAGGTAAAATAAATTTTTACATTTAATGTTTGCTTTTCTTATGTTTCCTTTTCTTTCTTTCTTCTTTCTTTTTTTCTTTCTTTCTTTCCTTCTTTCTTTCTTCTTTCTTCTTTTCCTTTTCTTTTTTTCTGTTTAGAGTAATTATAGCTTTCTTGCAAGTGCCATAAGATAGAAAATAGCTACTGAAATATGGTTTTGAAGATAATAAATGAAACAGTAAAGTCTACTGAATTTTTGAAACAGAGATTCAAAATATTATGCTTTATTCTGGTGTAATGTTCAACTATCTATAAAATTATGTAACATTGAGTATGCAAAAATAAACTGAAAAGGACAATAGAAATTATCGATTTTATTTAAATTTTATAGAACTAAGTATTATTTAAAGGAAGGAAGCTGAAAAAATTGAAAAAGAACCTATAACTCCTGAAAATGTATCATAAATGATGTACTACATTTGCAAAGTTATTTATAATACTTTTATTATTTATTGCAATGGGTGAGCAATGTTACATACTAAGGACAAAGATTAATAATGTATAGTCTTCATCCTCAAGGAATACATAATGTGATTTTGTGTCTTCTGAATTTGTAGTTGCTACCCTGGCAGTTTTCTCCTCTACTTTCTTTACTCCACTCTCAGCACAAATTGGAAGGTAAGCCCAGAGCAGCAGCAAGCCAAGCAGTTTAAACTCCAAGCAGTCCCTAGACTTAGCTGGATTTCTGCCCAGAGCTCAAAATATATTGGAGAGTTCCACTAAAATAATGAAAACTCACAATTTTTTTCAACAATATGTTGATCCATCTTAAAGGGATCATTAAAATAAACAGCTAAATAAGGTACTCAAGTTTATGTTAAAATAAATCTGAAGTTAATGGAAGAAAACTCTTCATATTATTTGGAAGGGATGAGAGTATTTATGTATTATTATTTACATTACTTATCCTACATATTTTAATATACTTACAAGGTTATTAAAATAATAATACTATCTCATTTTTGAGCGCCTAGTATAGTACTTTGCAATTTTCATTGTATTCATTATGTCATTTAATTTTTATAACCATCAACGAGCAAGGTTTTTGTGTTTTTTGTCAAACCCCAAATTTTACAAATGACAAAACTAAGGCTTATCAAGACAATAATAAACATAGTATTAATTCTAATATGAAATTAATATGTTGACAAGTCAAATCTCTTTTTTAATGTGTATTCACATGCACATACAGACACACCTGTCTATTCTATCCATCTATGTTGTATGTGCAGTTTTCGATTTAAATACAAGTGATGTCACAAGTTGAGATATGATCAAAATCAAATGGATTACAGAAGCAATATAAATGGTCATCATCCAGGTGCAGTAACCATACCTGTAATCCTAGTAGTTTGGGGGATGAGGCAAAAGCATTACAGATTCAAGGCTAGCATGTAATTTAGTGAGACACTATTTCAAAATAAAAATAGGGCTGGAAGTATAGCTCAGAGATAGACTGTCTTTGGATTCAATCCCCAGTACCACAAACACAAACAAACAAACAAACAAGCAAGTCATCAACCAGTAGGCTTTAGAGTAGGTTTCCAAGAACAAGATATGCCATTTTCCAAGAAGGAATTATGGTTCATTAACTTCTTTTTTTCATTATTTAATCCTTATTTCTTTCCTGAACTGTAGATCATATTATCTTTCATTTTACAGCTGAGGTTCAAAATATTAAATAATGTTGAATTGCATAAAGTATTGAGTTAGTAGGATTAGAATACCAACCCTATTCTCTTTCCAAATTGTCCCAGTGTCTCTTTATCTATGTCAGACTCTTGTCTATACTTCTTTGACTTACACCTTAGTACCCTCTCCTTGGTTATCTGGTTATCCCTAGGAATCTCCATACAGAGACAGACATGGGAACAAGTAGTGAAACATTTTAATCCTGCCCAAACCATATGCCTTTTTATTCTGTATTAGATAGAATAATGCTGAAATTTCAGTGACTTGAGAAAAACGAAGACAAGTGCTTACTCAAGGCTCTAAGTCCTGTATGTGTGAATAATGGTACATGTGTCTGGAAGGTAGAGGTGTTGCCATGGCAGGAGAAAAAAACAGCATGGGGAATCCCCAGTGATACTTTCATACTCCAGGCTGATAGACAAAGCCTTGTTTCCCATATTGCATTGGTCAGAATTATTTTCCGATCCACCCTCCTATGTAAGTGGGCTGAAAAGTATTGTCCTTTTTCTGGCGGAAAAGTAGCAAGAGCTGGATATTGGTAATCACTAGTTATGTCCACCAGATCATCCTCTCAGATTGGTTTATTTTCTTGATGTGTGAATTTATGAGACCACTTCAGCAAGGGAAAACTTTATGGAGAAGACACAAGGCACATAAAGTTTTTGATTGATGTGATAAGGGTCAACCTAAGAATTAATATAAATAATGCACAGTCTAAGATTCCCTCACCCAAGGCAGAACACAATCTAACAGCTCTATGCTGCAGAATAAATGGAAAATAATGATGCAATTTACCACTAAAAACAGAGAGACCTAGAAGATTGAAAAGCTCTTAAAAAATAACCATTTGGTGGTATAATATTTTATAATGGTTCATGGTTTTTATAATTGTTTCTCACTGTGTCTGAGAAAACCAGAATGCACAGGAGGAAAACAAAGGAGAGGCCTAGGTCAGCATGCGGGACTCCCCACTGAGTGCCATCACCCCTTACTCTGCCACAGCAACTCCCCAACCCAAGGAAACAATGCTCCCAAAGCAGGAGATGCAGGAAAAATAAAACATACGTGGATTGCCCAAATTATAGTACAAACTACTACTGAAGACACAGTTAAAGAGTAATAGAAAAGAGCAGGCATTTTCTTCCCATTTATTTCTTAAATTCTAGCAAAAAATTATATCCATTTACTCTCTTATATGAGATAGAAGGTGTTCTCTGAACAATCAAGGAGATGGCCTTATTTCATTTGTCACAGGTATTTCGCAGTCTGCAAGTACTATAAACAGAAGTTTATCATACCAATCTGTTCTCTGAGCCTAACACTGTATAAAGCTTGAAGAAACAATACAGTTCTTCCATGAATATTACTATAAAGTTTGCTAATATATATTTTAAATTTATTGTGTATACTTATACATGCACGATTGATGTGTTTTGATAGGAAATGGCATAAGGGCACATGTGTTGATAACCCTCCCATAAGTGCATTTTATCTGAAAATTAGCATTTTGTCAGTTATGTATAACTATGTATGTCTCAAGAGACCATGATAGTAAACACCTGTTCTGTATTTACCAAGAACACCAAGGAACAATAAAGCAAAAATTAATGAAAATACTCTTAAGGTGCTTATATTGCCCAAAAACATTTTTAAATTTTTTTTTGTAATTTTTTTTAAGTTTTTGTGGCACTGGGGATTGAGCCCAGGGACATTCTACCTCTGAGCTACAACCCCAGCCCTTTTTATTTTTTTGTTTTCAAACAGGGTCTCACTAAGTTTCTGAGAGTCTTGATAAGTTGCTGAGGCTGGTCTTGAACCTGCAATCCTCCTGTTTAGCCTCCCAAGTCACTGAGACTGCAAGCATGTGCCACCATGCCTGGAGAAAATTTTTATGTAATTTTACAGTTGCCTAATGTATGCAGCATTATGAGTTGAATCCCCAGCACTACAAAAATAAAATAAAATAAACTTTATCTGTTTTATGAATCATAAAAAAGAATTGAAAACTCTAATTTCATTGTCTTATTTTAAACCTTAATAATTTTCGAGTTGCATAATTTGCATACTAGATCTAACAGCTCTCCATTAACAAAATATTTTAATGACCCAATATCCCATAATGACAAGAATGAAACTTTCTCTCCCTATATATATATGTATATGTATTCATTTATTCATTCATTAGTTCAAATGACATCAAATTTATTTCCTTTCTTAATGTCCATAACTGACCCAAATTCTAGTGACAACTGACCATTTTGATTTCTATGTTTTTTTTTTTTTTTTTTTTTTTTTT
>PVJS01015882.1:0-11579 GCA_004027185.1 Glis glis
CCCTCCCCTCCCCTCCCCTCCCTCTACCTCTTTTCTCCTCCCCATCCCTTCTCTCCTCTCCCTCTCTCCCTGTATGGACAGTGCCACATGAGAGTGGTTCAAGTTTGGGCTTCCCTATAGGATTCATGTACATACTCTTTGAGTCGTGAGGTGTGATCTCAGATCTCAAACCCAGAGTTTGTGTCCTTTCTGTGTGTGTGTGTGTGTGTGTGTGTGTGTGGTAGTGGGGATCAAACCCAGGGCCATTCTACCTCTGAGTTACACCCCCAGACCTTTTACTATTTTTGTTTTGAAACAGGTTCTTGCTAGGTTGTTGAGAGTCTTGCTGAGTTGCTGAGGCTGGTCTCAAACCTGCAATCCTCCTGTCTCAGCCTCTGAAGTACTGGCATTACAGGTGTGTGCCACCACATCTGCTTAAAGGTTAACACATTACTGACTGACTATATATTGCATTTCCTTAGATAAAAGTTTTACTTCTTGATTCTTTAAAGAATTGTCGGGAGTGGTGGTGCGTGCCTATAATCATGGTACTTGGGAGGCTGAAACAGGAGGATTACAGGTTCGCAGCCAGCCTTAGCAGTTTAGCCAGGCCCTCCACAACTTAATGTGAGACCCTGTTTCAAAATAAAATAGGGATGGGAGTGTAGCTTAGAGGTAGAATGCCCCTGGGTTCAATCCCTAGTACCACCAAAAAAAAAAAAAAGAATTGTTAGATGTCAGGAGTCTAAGCATTCATATTTTAATGTTTTACCCAAGGATTTCTCAAGTATTTTTTGAGAAGTAGGGGTACTGGAGGTTGAATCCAGGGGCATTCCATCTCCAAGCTACACTCCCAGCCCTATTTTATTTTTTATTTTGAAACAGAGTCTCACTAAGTTGCTCAGGCTGGCCCAGAACCTGCAGTCCTTCTGTCTCAGCCTCCCAAGTATTGGGATTATAGGCATGCACTACTATGCCCAGTGCAAGCTTTTGTTTTGTTTTGTTTGTTTTTTTGTGGTAGACTAATTTGCAGAGGGCCTAATTAAGTAGCTGCAGCTGGCTGCGAACCTGTGATCCTCCAGTCTCAGCCTCCCAAGTACTGGGATTACAAGTGTGCGCCACCATGCTCGGCTCAAGCTATTTTTTAATAAGATAGAAAATCTGTAAACTCTATTATCTCCATAAATGTCACTAGATAAGTAAATATTTATTTCAATATAATATGCATTTTATCAGAATAAAACAATACATATATGGACAAATGAAGCTTCCCCCCACCCACCCCCATACTAGGGATCAACCCAAGGTTGCTCCAACACTGAGCTACAATCCTCAGCCTCTCCAATAGCGGGGATTACAGGCATGTACCACCATAGTCAGTAGTGCCCAATTTTTTTTCTTCTGGTACTGGGGATTGAACCCAGGGACATTCTACCTTCTGAGCTACATCCCAGCCCTATTTTTTATTCTTTATTTTGAAATAGGGTTTCACTAAGTTGCAGAGGCCTCACTAAGTAGCTGAGGCTGGCTGCAAACCCGGATCCTCCGGTCTCAGCCTCCCAAGTACTGGGATTACAAGCGTGCGCCACCACATCCGCCCCAATTTTATTTATTTATTTATTTATTTATTTTGCGGTACCAGGGATTGAACGCAGGGTCGTTCTACCTCCGCGCTACACCCCCGGCCCTATTTTTTTTTATGCTTTATTTTTGAAACCGGGTCTCACGAAGTTGCGGAGGGCCTCACTAGGGGGAGAGAGAGAGGAGAGAGATCGATCCATCAATTGATCGATCGTGCACGCGCATATGCGCACTGAGGTTGGCCGCAAACCCGGATCCTCCGGTCTCCGCCTCCCAAAGTACTGGGATTACAAGCGTGCGCCACCACATCCGCCCCAATTTTTTTTTTCTTTTTTTTTTTTCGCCCCAATTTTTAATGCCCAACATATGTTCAAATAGCACTGGGTTGCTGGAGTAGGTATAATTAAAAGTGTTAAACTCACTTTGTTTATAATTTGTGTGATTTTCCTACATCAATGCTTTTTTTCTGTCTTTTTCAATTTGTAATGGAAATTCGTCACTATTTTTAGTTTTCATCAAAACAATTTATGCTAAAGTGATAAAATTCTAGTAACAATTTTATGGAATTACAGCATTTCTGAGCCATTGGGTTGCTTCTTCCCCTCTCCCCCACCCCCTGGGGGCAGGGGGAATTGAACTCAGGCACACTTTACATTACCCTCAACCCTTTCTAACCTTTTTTTTTTGTGTGTGTGTGTGTGTGTGTGGTACTTGGGATTGAATTCAGGGGCATTCTACCTCTGAGCTACACCCCCAGCCCTATTTTTTTCTTTTTATTTTGAAATAGGGTCTCACTGCTTGCTGAGGCTGTCCTCGAACCTGTGATCCTCCTGTCTCAGCCTCCCAAGTACTAGGATTACAAGCGTGCACCACCAGGCCCCGCCTGTTTTACTTTTTGAGACAAAGTCTTGCTAAATTGCCCAGAATGGCCTAGAACCTGTGATCTTCCTGCTTCAGCCTTCTGAGTTGGTGGGATTACAGGCACGTGCCTCCACAACTGACCACTGGGTTTCAATGTAAAATTCCCAACTCTGCTAATATAAAGAAAGTATAATTAGTTAGAAAAAGTTAATGATTCTAATGTACTATAAAGATATGAATGTCTGTTTTCTTTTGTCCCTATGTTTGTTCAAAGAATATAGATAAGGTAACAGGAAAATCTCAATAGTTTCTATTAGAATAAATTACCTTCTATTAGATTCTTCTATGCCTAAAATTATGGATTTATCTGCTGAGATTTTGATTGTACAAAATGTAAATATCAAATTCTAACAATGCAAATGAAGAAAATCTGATAAAACTACTTGGAAGAATCTCATGGATATGATGTTAAACATAGGAAGCCATAGACACACATAAAAATACAATGTATAACTTTATTTATATAAGTTCAGAAACAAGATAGTAGCTACCCTTGATAAGGTAATTGAGAAAAGGGCATGGGGAGTCAAATGTTTGGTTAATGGAGTGTTTCTTAACCTTTGTACCAATTACTCAGGAGTATTTACTGTCTGCTAATGATAAATTAAGCTTGTAAATATAGAATTTATATATTTATGTTATGCTTCAACTCAGAATTTTAAGAAATGATTATAATTGAGCAAGGGGCTATCAACTGATCCCCATGCTTCTTTTTTTTTTTTTTTTTTTTTTTGCGGTACCAGGGATTGAACGCAGGGCGTTGTACCTCCGCACTACGCCCCCGGCCCTATTTTTTATACTTTATTTTGAAACCGGGTCTCACGAAGTTGCGGACGGCCTCACTAAGGAGAGAAGAGAGAGCGAGAGACAGGGAGAGAGAGAGAGAGAGCTGAGGCTGGCCGCGAACCCGGATCCTCCTGTCTCCGCCTCCCAAAATACTGGGATTACAAGCATGCGCCACCACGCCCGGCCTCATGCTTCTTAAATCAGAATTGTCCTACCCAGTAAGACCTTCTGATGAAGAACACAAGGTACCTTGGACTGAGTTTCACCATGAAACTCCCTGACATGTATATGTTACATTTTTCTGACCATGGCATACCTATGGGAAAAACATTTCACTGTCAAAAAAGATGAATCGTGTTTTCAAATAATTTTTTACCTTCTGAATAGTTTTAACATCCAACTAGATTCAGCAAAGATGTAATTAATGCTTTTTGGTACTGGGGATTGAACCCAGAGGCATTCTACCTCTGAGCTATACCCCCAACCCTATTTTATTTCTATTTGGAAACAGGGTCTCGCTAGGTTGATGAGAGTCTCACTACTTGCTGAGACTGTCCTCGAACCTGCGATCCTCCTGTCTCTGCCTCCTGAGTACTGGGATTACATGTGTGTACCACCACACCTGGCTTATTTTCTCACAATTCTGAAAGAAAACAGGACTGGAAGTCAGATCCAGGTCTCAGCAGGTTTGATTTCTTCCGATGCCTCTCCCCTTGGCTTGCGGATAGCTGCCTCCTCCCTATGTCTTCATGTGTTTGTCTCTTGGTTTGTGTGTGTCTATGTCTTGATATCTTCTTATAAGGAAGCCACCAATATAACCTCATTTGATTTTACTTCTCTAAAGACCCTCCAGAACCAGGTGTGGCAGCACACACCAGTAATCCCAGTACTTGGGAGGCTAAGACAGGAGGATCGCAGGTTCATGGCCAGCCTCAGCTACTTAGGCCCTCTGCGACTTAGTGAGACCCTGTTTTAAAATAAGGAATTAAAAATAGGGCTGGGTTGTAGCTCAGAGGTAGAATGCCACTGGGTTCAATCCCCAGTACTGCATAAATAAATAAATAATAAATAAATAGGGCTGGAGGTATAGCTCAGAGGTAGAAAACACCTGGGTTCAATCCCCAGTACAAAGAGGAAAAAAAAGACCCTCCAAATACAGTTACATTTTGAGGGACTCTGGGTCAGGATTTGTAATAGGGTCCTCCAGAGAGAACCAACAGAATGGATGGGTAGATGATAGAATGTAGAGGGTGTATTAGGGGAATTGACTCACAAAATTATGGAGGCCCATACTGTGGTTAGTCTTCTTGTCTTTTGAAACAGTCTCACTAGGTTGATGAGTCTTGCTACATTGCTGAACCAGGCCTTGATCCTACAGTCCTCCTGTCTCAACCTCCCAAGTACTGGGATTATAGGTGTGCCACCATGCCTGACTGCGGCTTAGTCCTGAAGGCCGAAGGCCTGAGAACTTGGAGTTGTGATGTCCAAGGGCAGGAGAAGGTCCCAGTTGTAGGAGAGAGCATGAATTTGCCTTTTCCTCTGTCTTTTTCTACCCAAGCCCTCAGCCAATTGGATGGTGCCCATCCACACTGAAGGTAGGTCTTCCCTACTTGGTCCACTGACAACCAATCTCTGGGAACACCCTCACAGACACCCAGAAATAATGCTTTACCAGCTGTCCAGGTAGCCCTTAGCTGAGTCAGGTTGACACCTAAAACTAGTCATTGCAGACTTTGGTTTTTGAAGTCTGAAGGGACGCAATTCACCTCATAACATTTCTGCCCTAGGGCCCCAAAACCCTACTAAGAGGCCCTTAGGAGCCAATCTCTCAGAAAACCTGTTTGTCCATCTTTTTGATTGGGGTCTGTGCACTTTGTGTAGGAAAAAAATCAGAGAGTTGACTCCAGAGATTTGAAAAGCAAAATTCTTGAACTGTTAAAAACATAATTCGCATACAAAAGATAGTGAGCATGAGTTAAAGTTTTATCTAACTTATTAGCAAAAGAGCTAGCAGAATGGCAAAGCTGGATAGACAAGAACGCAAAGAACTAGGTTGAATATAATTAGTGGGTAAAGGAACTCTGAAATAAGATTTCTAGCTTAGATAAAAAACCAGTTCATCTGCAGGCAATTAAACTATGACATTTGGGGTTCTTTACTGGACATTTTTTTTTTTTTTTTTTTTTTTTGCGGTACCAGGGATTGAACGCAGGGGCGTTCTACCTCCGCGCTACGCCCCCGGCCCTATTTTTTATACTTTATTTTGAAACCGGGTCTCACGAAGTTGTGGAGGGCCTCACTAAGGAGAGAGAGAGAGAGAGAGAGAGAGCGAGCGAGCGAGCTGAGGCTGGCCGCGAACCCGGATCCTCCGGTCTCCACCTCCCAAAGTACTGGGATTACAAGCGTGCGCCACCACGCCCGGCTCTTTACTGGACATTTTTTTAAATGATCCCCCTAAGGTTTTCTTCAGGTTAACTTTTAACATGAGAGGAAAAATTTATTTACTTGTTTGTTTGTTTTTTGTGGAACTGGGGATTGAACCCAAGAGCATTCTACCTCCAAGCTACACCCCCAGCCCTATTTTTTATTCTTTATTTTGAAACAGGGTCTCACTAAGTTGCAGAGGGCCTCATTAAGTAGCTGAGGCTGGCCGAGAACCTGTGATCCTCCTGTCTCAGCCTCCCAAGTACTGGGATTACAAGCGTGCGCCACCACACCCGGCTAGAGAAAATTTTAAGTCATTATAATCATCCTGTGTTATTTCAGTTACTTTTCATGCATAAATAAAATCTCCACTTAGAATCTAATAACTTATTGTCCCTCACCTTGAGTCTCTGAACAACTTTGCAAGCCCTAGAGCTTTAAATAAATAGTTCCAGGGGCTGGGGGTGCCACTCAGTGGTGGAGTGCTTGCCTAGCATGTGCGAGGCCCTGGGTTCCATCCCCAGCACAGGAAAGAGGAGAAGGGTGATTCTGAAAATTGACTTTTGCATAAGGAGTTCCCCATCCCTCCCTAGGGAAACTGGTAGAACTACAAAAACAACCATTTAAAGTCTCTAGAAATGGTCCTAAGGGCAAATAACACACAAAGAACCATTTATTCAAGAACACCTACAAAAATTTGGTAAGAAAGGCAAGAGTCTGTGCGGTTGAACCAAGATAGCTCCCATCCCAGCCCCCGACACACTGCTGCAGCCAGGAACATCTCGAACACTCCTGGGAAAGCAGAACAACAGCTCTTCCATCCTGCCCCAACCCCCTGTTGGCTTAGGCTAAATCAAGAGGTTTAGGGGCCTCCTCCTTCCCCAGACCCTACTCTTGGAATGGAGATTGTTCCTGGGCCTGGCTGCCGAGGAGACTGGGGTCCTTGTCGCTTTTGCCTTGGCTTGTGAGGTGGTGGTTGCAAGCCAAGAGGACCCCAGCTGCTCCCCACTGACAAGACTCTCCTTAACCGAACTATCCAGGCTCCTCTAAGCTCTTTATTTTTTGTTTGTTGTTTTTGCATTACTTGGGGTTGAACCCAGGGGCATTCTACCTCTAAGCTACACCCCCAGCCCTATTTTTTATTCTTTATTTTGAAACAGGTCTCACTAAGTTGCAGAGGGCCTCACTAAGTACCTGAGGCTGGCCGCGAACCCATTTCCTCTGGTCTCAGCCTCCCAAGTACTGGGATTAAAAGCATGCGCCACCATGCCCAGCTCTAAACTCTTTTTTTGATGGGACGCATTCTTGGAACTTGTCCTCTAGGGCCCAGCCTTAGCAAGAATCCAGCATCAATTTATAATCTCTACCCTAACATCTGATTACTCTCAATGTCTAGTTAAATTCCTCATCCCCCACTGTTGATCACCCTGGCCTGCCCTCAGCAGGAATACCTTCTACCCCCTGACGTCTCTCCTCTTACTAATTTTCCATCTACAGCCTCCCTCCCCCCAATTGCTTGCCTATAAATCCCGACTGTTCCTCTTGTGTTCAGAGTTGAGCCTGATCCCTCCTATTTCAGTAGTCTCAATGTCTGTCCAAACAGTCCTGAGTAGTCTTCTTTCTTGTTTTACCAAGTTTCATAATTTTTTTTACAACCCTCCCACCACCACCATCAAGGGCTCAGCCCCTAAAGTGGGAGCATCAGTCAGAGAGAAGCTTACTCTTGTCCCCACTTGACTGCCTCGGGACGAACAGTCCGTAAAATTGATAGCTCCTCATTTCTTTCTGAAGGAACTAACTTCATTTGTGACAGATAATGAACAGATTCAAGCCTAAGGCACTCTGAAGGACAGTGGAGGTGTGGAAGGCGATGTGGAGGACATTGATAACAGGCTGAACTACAGCTGTCTGGTTTGCAGGAGAGAAAAGGGAACAAGATAGATGGAAGGAGCTCTTCAAGGGTGGTAGCAAAACTCAAACACGGACTTCAACAACTGTCCAATGGAAGATGCCAGAAGTGGATTGGATAAATTGTAGAGCATCTTATGTCCCCAGGGTGTTGAAAACAATAAAGCAATCATTTGACGATAGTGTGTGGGGTGTTTGTGGTGCTGGGAATTGAACCCAGAGGCATTCTACCTCCAAGATACACGCCCAAGCTCCCCCTTATAAAATTTGTCTTAAAACAGGGTCTCACTAGGTTGCTGAGAGTCTCACTACATTGCTGAGGCTGTACTTGAACTTGTGATCCTCCTGTTATAGCCTCCTAAGTACTGGGATTACAGGCATGTGCCACCATGCCTGGCCAGTAGGGTGGTTTAATAAGTGTGATCAGGGAGGAAAGGAAGGGAGTTTTACCAAAACCATGAAGTCCAGAGTGACTGCGGGCATACCCGCAGCTGTACCTCCTGAAGAACCAACATTAGAGGCTCATGGTGCAGGGAAAACGGGCTTCACTAAAATAATCCAGTCAGTTATTAAGTGAATAAACAAAAAACAATCAGCCCCCAAAGGGGAACCTGTACCCAAAATCACTGTAGTATATTTTCTAAATGTTCAGTGTTCAAGCAAAAATTACAAGCATGCAGAGAAGCAGGAAAGTATAGCCCATACAAAAAAAAAAAAGCGGAAATTGCATGTAAGAGGAGCCATGAAGCCAGGTGTGGTGACACTCACCTGTAATCCCAGTATTTGGGAGGCTGAGACGGGAGGATTGCAGGTTCAAGGCCAGCCTCAGCAACTTAGTGAGACCCATTTCAAGACTTAAAAAAGGGTTTGGGGTGTAACTTGGAGGTAGATACCTCTGGGTTCAAATCACAGTACCAAAAAAGGGGGGGGCCATGAGATAGGAATTTGGGAATACAGAAAAAGAAAGATATACTGAGTCTTTAAGCTGGGCATGGTGGCACACACCTGTAATCCCAGTACTTGGAAGGCTGAGACAGGAGGATCGCAAATTTGAGGACAGCCTCAGCAATTTAGCCACACCCTGTTTAAAAAAAAATTTAAAAAGGGTTAGGGGTGTAGCTCAGAGGTAGAATGACCCCGAGTTCAATCCCCAGTACCAAAAGAAAAAATAAAAAGATATATTGATATACCGAGTCTCAAAAGAAGTGCTTAGAGCCCGGCGTGGTGGCGCACACTTGTAATCCCAGTACTTGGGAGGCTGAAACAGGAGGATCTGGGTTCGCGGTCAGCCTCAGCTACTTAGTGAGGCCCTCTGCAACTTAGCGAGACCCTGTTTCAAAATAAAAAATAGGGCTGGGGGTGTAGCTCAGAGGTAGGATACCCCTGGGTTCAATCCCCAGTACCAAAAAATAAAAATAAAAAAAAGAAGAGGTGCCCATGAACCATTGGAACACAAAACAAGCAACTCATGAGCAACCCAGCCCTCGCATTATTTCCCACAAAAGATAACAGTGCAAAGGCGCTGCACAAGTGCTAGAAAAACAAGGTGAAATCGCGTAACTGCCCTGACTCCATCGCTACTCCAGCTCCCACCTACTGTCCCTATGCGAATCTTAACACCCCAGACCAAGGGGCTGCTGTTTCTTGCTCTTGAGATGGCCCGGCCCGCGTTCTCCCTTGAATGTGTATTCCTTGCTTTATCCCAGAAGTGCTTCTCCCTCTCAAGATAGCCCATGTTCTCCCTTGTCTCTGCTTTTCTAAATAGATCTCTGTGTCTTGGACTGATATGTGCTCAAATTCTTTTCTGTCACATACATCAAGGACCCTACTTGTCCTGAGTCAAGGTCCTTTTCTCCTGGAATTCGTCACACCTCTTCCAGTGACAGCCAGATGTCAGATTTATCAGAAGAAGACTTTAAGGTAGCCTGTTAACATGTTCACAGAACTAAAGGGAGCCATATTAAAAAAGTAATTGAAGGCCGGGCGTGGTGATGCACACCTGTAATCCCAGTACTTCGGAGGCTGAGACAGGAGGATTGCAGGTTTGAGGACAGTCTCAACAACCTAGTGAGACCCTGTTTCAAAAACCACAAATAATAAAAAGGGGCTGGGAGTGTAGTTCAGAGGAGGAGGAGGAGGAAAGAGGATGAAGAAGACGATGACGATGAAGAAGAAGAAAGGAGAGATGACAGTGTTGCATTGAATACAGAATATCAACCGAAAATTGTAAAAAAGAGCCAAATGAAAATATAGAGTTGAAAAAAACAGCAACTGAAATAAAGAATTCAATAGAGGGGCTCAACAGTAGATCTCAACTGACAGAAGAATAACAGACATAAAGATTAGATGAGCTTGAAAACAAAAATGAAGGGCATCAGAAATGTGGAACACATCATAGGAAAATATTGAAAGTCAAAGATAAAAAGGAAGCCGGGCGTGGTGGCGCGCACTTGTAATCCCAGTACTTGGGAGGCGGAGACCAGAGGATCTGGGTTCGCGGCCAGCCTCAGCTACTTAGTGAGGCCCTCCCTCCGCAACTTCGTGAGAGCCAGTTTCAAAATAAAGTATAAAAAAATAGGGCCAGGGGTGTAGCTCGGAGGTAAAATGCCCCTGGGTTCAATCCCCGGTACAGCAAATAAATAGATAAATAAATAAATAAATAAATAAATAAATAAGGAAAAATTTTTTGTGGTATCGGGGATTGAACCCAGGGGCATTCTATCTCCAAGCTACACTCCAGCCCTATTTTTCATTCTTTTATGTTGAAACAGGTCTCACTAAGTTGTGGAGGGCTTCACTAAGTAGCTGAGGCTGGATGCAAACCTGGATCCTCCTGTCTCAGCCTCCCAAGTACTGGGATTACAAGCATGCGCCACCACACTCGGTTTAAGAAGGAAATCTTTAAGCTACACAATCTGTAATTAGAAGCAGTATATCAGAAACACTTGTAGGTGCAAGTCATCACCTAAGTAACAGAGACGTAAGCAATAAAGAGATTTTTATTCATAGAATAAAAATGGTGGTAGCAAGACCAGAGATGGTAGAGCAGCTCCACAGTATTAACAAAGAAACAGCCTCCTTCTCTCTCACCACTTCCCCATCCTTAGCATTAGGCTCAGCCTCTCATGATTGCAAAAGGTTCCCGACATTACATGCACATTCAAGGCAAGAAAGAGGAAGAAGGGTTGCTGTCAGCTGTGTCTGCCCCTGTCTACAGGAAAGCATAAGATATTCCTTATAACTGTGTTAGTCAGCTTTCTGATACTGTAACAAATACCTGAGATAAATTCATTTAAAAAGAGGAAAGGTGGCCGGGCGTGGTGGCGCACGCTTGTAATCCCAGTACTTTGGGAGGCTGAGACCGGAGGATCCGGGTTCACGGCCAGCCTCAGCTCTCTCTCTCTCTCTCTCTCTCTTTGTCTCTCTCTCTCTTTGTCTCTCTCTCTCTTTCTCTCTCTCTCTCTCTGTCTCTCTCTCTCTCTCTCTCTCTCTACTTAGTGAGGCCCTCCACAACTTCGTGAGACCCAGTTTCAAAATAAAGTATAAAAAATAGGGCCGGGGGCGTAGCGGGGAGGTAGAACGCCCCTGCGTTCAATTCCCGGTACCGCAAAAAAAATAAAAAAATAAAAAAAATAAAAAACAAAACAAAAAATAAAAGGCACTCAGGATATATAGCTCAGAGGTAGAATGCCCCTGAGTACCACCAAAAAAAAAATGACTGTCACAAGGAGTTGCAGTCTGATTGAAAAAAATGATTTGAGTATTTGTCTTGAAGTTGCTGAGCACTGAAACCATCTACTCCCACACTCAGTCTGAACACAGAACCCAAATTACACCTTACTGTCTACACCAACATGGCTTGGTGCCGTCTCTTCGTCTTCCTTGGCATGACCTGATTTTCCAAGAGGAGGCAATTCACAGAAGGTCTAGGAGGTAATCAGAATCAGAAAAGGGTCAGGTGCCGGGCGTGGTGGCGCACG